>JASWJB010000276.1:0-60111 GCA_032433595.1 Conoideocrella luteorostrata
GCCGGCACCCCACTCAGTCAACTCGCTCACCTGCGTGCTTGTGTGATTGCTTGTGTGCTTGCTTGCTTGCTCGCTTGCTCACTCAGACACTCGCTCACTCACTCACTATCTGCCTCTCTCGGTCGCGACGACTAGACTCCCCGTCCCGCTTGATTAGCTTCTGGTACTTATCTATCGTCTCCTCGAATCACAACTCGCATTATTGTCCAGCCGTCTTGAAAAATTTTGACCCTCGTTGTTTGATAAACAGCCCACTTCGACCCTTTTTCTTGGCCATTCCGTACAAGCCGTCCAAGTTTCGCCATTCCCGTTCTTCGCGCCTGGGAGCTCACGTGTCTGCCAGACGCCGTCTTATGATACGACCTCGGTCTTGCCCCAGTTGAATAATAATTCTTTGGGGGGCCGCTGGTCTCCCGTGCTTTGGTACTTTGGATGGCCGCTTAGTAACAAATCAACCGTTCCTGAAGCAGCTCTCTGTTGCCATCATGGGCTGTCAGTCCTCGCAAACATAGGTTCATCCAGTGCCCGACTGAAGCTGGGCTAACCCGAAGAAGAGTTTTTGACGTCCAAGCCATATTTAGCTGGCCGCCCTTGCAATTGGGATGAGCCCGGCTTAACACCTGTTCGGGTCTTCTTGCTTTATCGCCAAGATGGACTCGAGTGTGCCCATGATATTGCCTAAAGGCATTGTCATCAACACTGCAAATATTTACAAAGAAGTTGCTAGTTACCACGTTATCCCTGCCGATAAAATATGGGAATATTGGCATGGTATGCACTTTCTCCGGGCCAAATACGTGCAGCACGTTTGATAACAACCTTCTCAGACATTTCAGCTGACACAGCTTGACTCTTAGTATACACAACAACGAATAAGAAGCTCAAGGATCCTACAGCTCGACGATTGGAGAACTTTTGGTGGCAGGTATGGGGTAGTGACCGGAAATATCTTAGCGGCCGAGCCTTGGCCAAGTTATATGAAGACATATCTGTCGGCCCAACTATCGTTCCCCTCCACGGACCGCCAAATCGCTGGGAAGGCCCTGATGTAGGTTTTAGTCTCTCTCTGGTACCGTCCTGCTCGACCTGCTGTTAACAGCTTTGAGTAGGTCCCTCCCTTAACCAGGCAAATGATTGTGGCCCACTTGAATCGCGACTTTGATGCAACACAGGATCGGCCCGAACCTCCTCGAATGAGGTCTAACGATGCATCTATTAGGAGCCTATCTTCGAGTGCATCGAAACCACCTCCGTCACATCCAATATTGAAAAAATCCCGAAGTCCACTTGCCACCGGGCCAAAACCTACAGCTCGGTTTGCATCCCCGCCTGATTCTGATGGTGAGGATGTCAGAGAAAGTGATATCCCTTCGTCTGGCAGTACGGCTACGACAGGCTTGGAGATGGCAATTCGGTCAATAAACCCATCGACTGTGACCCAGAATTTAACTGCCGCGCCGACATTACCGGCACACCGGCCGGCGACGAACAGAAGGCTCAGCCCGCAGTTATCTTCTGTCGACGTGGAAGTGGCAGCAAGAGAGCTTGCCTCTAAGAAGACACGACATGCTCCGACACAACTGACAACAGCATCACATGTTTTCGAGCCGTCTGCGAATGACAGTGATGACGAACTGAAAGGGACTGAGGGTAGGACCTCAACGAGGTTACCAGTTCAACCCACGATCAGCGCAAAGGCTGCAGGGAAGCAACCCGCCGTGTTGCGAGCTGTCACAAACGACTCGGCTATTATGTGTAAGGATGCGAATCGGCCGGCTTTATTATCAACGTCAACCTCCAATGCTCACTCTTTACGCCGAAACACGTCTGATCTGCGATCCCCTGTTTCAACCATATCCATGTCATTAACAAGAACCGACACCGAAAACTCGTCAACCGCAGGATCCGTAACAGACTCCTCGTCAATTATAGGCGGGCCAGTAGCCCAAAACGGGTACCCACGCAAAGGTTCAACACAAGGATTGTTCACTGGCGCGACCGCCGTGGCGACAAATGTCGCAGCGCACGGTCAGATCATTGACCAAGCTGGGTCCTTACCTGCATCCAGCATCTTGGGTCCGCACGTTGGGGCAGCGGGCCTGACTTCATATCCGTCCGCTACTTCACTACTAGATATGCGCATGACGCCAACACAACCGAGCCAGGTTGCTAGCGTCCCCATGGGCAGAACTCGAAGCCAGTTGACCCTTCTTTTGGAACGGGAAAAGAGTCGAACTGGCGAGAAATCTCGGCTCAGCAGCTAAATGCGTAATAGCAGATAGAGAAAGCTGCTTCATTCCCACGAAATAATTCCTTGACAAGACGCGTTGAGAAGGCAGCGTGTCTTATATCAACTTCTCATAGCCTTCTAGTATTATACCATCTCTCCGCAGGTAGACATTCCATGTCATAAATGCTTTGCTTTTACAATACTCTTTTTGTATATTAACTTTGAATGATTGTTCATATTCTGTTTATCTTAGCTTTACCGTCCTCATTCCATGCGTCGCAGGGTAGACAGGCGTTCTATAGTACGATCGGGAAAATCATTGTCTGAGGTGTAAAAACGATGGCGTTGAAAATCAAAGTCGCTACAAAAAAAAAAGGAAGAAAGAGGAAGTCGAAGAAAGTCTTAACATGTTGCATATCAATATTATGGGCTTCTGGTGTTTTTCAACGGCCATTGAAGGAATCGTGGTCTGTCTGGTTTTTAACTAGGAGCTCGCTCTACCGGGTTACTTACTATCGGTGTATACGGATCGATTGATGTTATTAGGCAGGCGGGGGCTCTGGCAGAAAGAAGCATGCCATATCTTCTTTGGTTTTCGGGATTATCCACGAGCAAGCCGGCCTACGGTCAAGCTTGCCCTTGTGCGTGTCGTCTCATGGTGAATAAAATACACCAATTTATTCGTATGAACTGCTGTGATCAAATTTTTGTCAGAGCCGCCTCCAGAATTATATACAAGAGTGTGGCGGCTAGGTTGTACGGCGGTGAGCAATCAAATATGGAAACAAAAAAGGCCCGGAGGAGACTAACTAAGTAGTTAAGTCTCTTCCCCAAGAAGCGGTGAGGTTGATACGGTAAAACGGCGTCATGATATTTTTGATGTTATGACACGAACCATCCAGCGAGAGATGGCCAGGTTCGGACTTGATCTTTCAACTCGGCAATTCCTATACAGCCTCATCCAAATTACACTCTTTCAAAACAATTCAATTCCCCATTATCTGCGCTTCGTAGTTTCGTCAACGAAGACGACGCCCTTTTCCATTCCCCACTATTTACGGTCTTCTGAGGTGGATAATTAATTGATACCATTACAAACCAACAATGTTTTTCGCTAGCCCGGTTGCATAGAACTAGCTTCGCTCCGTTCGAGATCGACCCCAAGCCATACTAATAAATAATTTTATAGGCACAAATATAATAACGAATACAAGGAAATAGGGGGATGTTGCGCCCAGGTACACATCGCAACTGCTGAAGGAAAACGTCATGGGGCGGAAAAGAAATATGAAAGTGGTCATATCAGGGCATAAAACAGTATTTCCAGAACCTCTGATCATGGATGGGGCAGATGTATCTTATCATCGGACATTCCAGTTTTGGAACGTCGATGTAGACGGTTGTGTGACTGAAAGTGAAAAAAAAAGTGCAGCGAGACGATAAAGCACCACGTTGTCTAGTCGTGAATACCAAACATCTTGCGTAGTGCACCAAATTTCTTCTTTTTTGCTTGATGAAGCTGTTGAGACCCAGGCTGTGTGAATGAATCAGGAATCGGCGGAACAGGCTCGGTAGCATCAACTTCAGCATGACCAAGGCCTACCATACCCTGTGACGTGCTTCGGCGGCGTAAAAAGCTGCTCTTTCTCGACGTTGCTGCGCCGCCAGCGGTGGATGGACGAGACGGCTCCTTGGCTCTACCATTCTCGGCATCAGTACCCTCCCCATCGGCCAACGGCCAGCTTGAATTGTTTTTGTTAACGGAGTTGCTTCGAAGTTGTGCCAGTTCCTCAGGGCTTCTCTCCAAGTCAGTGTCTTTCCGAGCTGCGCTCTCACTGAAGGCCTTTGAAATCTTGTCCGATGTGTCCTTCTTGCGGCGGAGGATGGACATAAAGCTGCCACGGCGGGAAGCCGGTCGGGGCATGTCATTCTGCGGCAGTGGCTCAAGAGTGCCGCGGCCAGATCTGCTACGTCGAAGAGTCGACTGTCCATTGACCGTAGACCCAAGCTTTGGCTGCACAGGGCCACCTTCGTCATCGGGGAGCTCTGGTGACCCCAGGGTACGGCTTTGAACATTGGATGCCAGTCCATTGCCGTTGCGAAGAGACTTTGGCAAGCCCTTGCTCTTCGGTAGTGGCGCAGGCTCGTCCTCGTCACTGGAGTCGGCAAAACGGCTTCTGAACAGGGATGGACCATCCTCCTCCTCATCGCTAGAATCAACAAATCGGCTTGCACCCTTTGATTTCTTGCTAAACCCAGATGGTTTCTTGAAGCTACCAACTTTCAAGCGAGAGCTTGAAGACGCCGGTCGATCTCGTAAAGACTGGCGCATGCGACCTGGTCCGCCCGCCATCGATGCTGGGGCATCAGGAGGTAATGATGAGAAGGAGTTTCTTCTAAAGGCAGGCGGGGACAGAGAGCGCAGACTAAAACGTTTGGTTGCATCAGATGGTGAAGGTGGCTCACGCATGCTTGATCGCATGGACATCCGGAAATGGTTTGCGTCGCCTGATCCTGATCTCTTGCGCTTGAAGCTGCTCTCGCTATCATCTGAGTCGCGGCGTCGTAGCGTAGGTTTGATGATTGATGTAGAAGCTAAGTCATCTGATGACATGTTGCGTTTATGGCCCTTGACAAGGCCAGCTGTAACCTGCTGATGATATGACGCGGGCCTGCCAGAACTAGACAAGGTTGGTCGAAGACCATCTCCGTTCGATCGAGTAGTTCTCAACGACTGGCGCATCCCTAATTTAGGAGCAGCTGAAGGTACCACAGCTGATGGGGAGATCGCCGCGGATGCGTCTGCAGTGTGAGGTCTCGATGTGGGGGTTTTGCAAGGAGCCGGTCCGTTCCGCAGTGACTTTCTCATACCTCCAGGTCTCTCAAGATTTGTGTCTCGCGCTGGGGCTGGTGGATCAGCTCGCATAGACTGGCGCATCGATTGACGAAACTTTGGTGTCGCCGTATCTGCAGCGAGCGCTTTGGGTTTATTCACCACAAGCGAGGTGCGTTTCGCAACCTTGGCAGTTTCCGTATTGTCGTCGTTTTCCGACCACTTTGTGCCTGGCCTGATCTGGTAAGACCTCTCAGTATTCGGAGTTGGTGCGACAGCAGAATCAATAGTTGCTGGCTGCTTCAAGGCGCTCTCGTCCTCGCCGTTTTCTGATAAAGCTTCGATTTCAAGTTGTCGGCGCTTGTCAATTGATAGGCTCTTCCAATATGCTTTGGCATTCTCCCAGTCATCGGGTATGAGAGCATCTGCCTGTTCATCAGCAGTAATTTGGGATGCCTTTTGTTCCTCTACGGCTGTCGTTGGCCTCGTCTTAACAGATTTGTCCAGATCTTGTTTCTTGGTCACTTTGCAAGCCGTGGGGCTGTCAACAACAGCATCCAGTGAGAGAAATCCGTCACCATCAACTTCCTCGAGATCTTCATAGGCATCACTAAATCGATCATTCTCAGTCTCTTCGTCTTCTTCCGCAATATCGGTCATACCGGCTCCGATGGTTGGAGATTCAACAGCTCTGGTAGGGGTTGACATCCCAGAGCTGTCCGATTCTGTATCACTCTCACTCTTCTCCGTGGATGTATCTTGCCCGTCGGGAAAGCTTCCAGGAGGAGAGGCTTCCAAAGAGCCTGTGGCGCGAGGGCTGGGCTGGGAGACTGATATTGTGGGTACATCTTCTTCAACCTTGGATTGCGCAGCGTTCGGGTTAGTTGAAGCAGTTGCCGCCGTAGATGCTGTCTGTTGAGATACTGCCGAGACTGTTTGATCGTTGCCATCATCAGGCTCAGTCGTCGCGTCTGTATCGAAATCATCATCTGAGGTCTCTGCACCACTATTCTGTTTATTTTTGTCTTCAACGGAGGGCAGTACAGTTGGGAGAGGCTCTCTGTACTTGGAGATGTTAGCAGCGTTCTTTGATGCCAAGTCCTGCAGCATGGTAGCTCCTATCACATTATCTGCAGAGAGTCCTACACCAGCCGTCGCAGAACTGTTCCCTGCAGAGAATATACGTTCTGAGGGACGAACCAAAGGCCGCTCCTCCGGCTCCTTGGTTTTTTTCTCACGAACGCTGCCGAACTGTGGGAGAGCTGGTCTAGGAGTCATAGTCTCGTCTTCAGCAACACTAACGTTTTCTTTTTTGCCGAATTTAGACACAACACTATGCCATGGCTTCTTGGTTTGGGGACTCGGGATAATAGGCGAATCAGTTTCTTGTGGCTGAGCTGCTTCACCTACGACAACTGTATTCCTGTCATCCCAGCTTACTCGGACACTCTTCTTTCGTGCCAGCGGAGTATCTTCGCTATCTTGAGGGCTTAAACCTCTGCTGCCTGACGCTTCTGAGCCGTCGTCGGAAGGCGACACGCCTCTTGCATGGGAACCAAGTTTCATGGCTGATTTGCGCGGCGACACTGACCGAGCTGGAGGTTCGTGCTTAACGGCCAACTGGTCACCAGGCGGAACGCCAAAATGGGCAGACCGTGCTGGACTCTCGGAGTGAACGCGAGTCTGGTGAACTTGCTTCTGTGGTTTATTGTTCGGAGTTGAAGACATTGATTGAGGATTCAGCTGGGTTGTAGAAGCGATGGCCGCCGCACCTGCACCATCGGTAGAGCTAGCTGCACTCTGCTTGCCTTTCAGCTTCTCGGTGTGTTCTTGGTCCGGGTTCTCTTCAACCACCAAGGTTTTCTCCACAAGGTCGGTTCTTCCAGGCGCCTCTTGCTCTTCGACAACAGACTGTTGCTGGACCAGCGGCTCTGCCTGGATGACAGGCTGCTGCTTCGTCTTCTTCTTCTTCTTCTTCTTCTTTTTCGCTTTGTGTCCTTCATCCCCTCGTTCAACTACAGCATCGGATGACGGAGCTATGGTCGGTGTTGGTTCTAGTTCAATCTCAGGCTCGACTTGGGGCCCGGGCTGGGGCTCTACAACCTCCTCCAAAACGGCGGCTTTAGTTCGTCCTCCAACGGTACCTTTAGCAAGATATGATCCGGTTCTGTCTACGCCAACTGGCTTCTTTTTCTTCTTCTTAGGCTTTTCCGATCCCTCCCGTACACTTTGCGACCGGCTTACAAGATCATCCCTGGCCACCATGCGTCGGGAATTTGGATCGTAAACGAGAGTTTGGTCATCGTCCACTGAGGGTGAGGGTGAGAGGGCTCTGGCTCGAGGATAGGAGAAGTTGATAGAGGGACTGACGCTGCCGGGTCGCGGCTCGGGGATGTAGGTAGTAGAGTTGATCGCAGCGTCAGCGGTTCGAGGGCTGGCGTCGTGAGTAGTTGCGCCGCCAAACCATGATGGCTGGCCGTCTTTGACCTTCTGGCTCGCTGTCCTAAATGGTTGGGTCTGCAAGACAGGGCCCTTTGAACCCTTTGTCCAGCGGTTAGTTTGATGGCTGGCCATGATTTGGTCAACACTAGGCATTGCGGGGACAGGCGGGACATGCTCCCTTGGAGCTGGACTTCGGCCTGGTGAAGGAGTGCGGAAAGTTCGCTCCATCATCGAACCCACACTGGGGGTTCTGGTGAGCTCGCGGCGTCCTCTCACACTTCCATTGAGGGAACTGACGGAGGGGCTCCTTCTATTTACTCGTTTTGACTGTACCTCAGCGACATTCGTCGGAGTCATCGGCCGTGCTCTGAGAGCTGCGGCGGCAGCAGCCGAGGACAAAGACGAGTTGGAGTCGCGGCGACTCATGAACACCGCTGCTGCTGCGGTTGCGGCATTAGGATTCGCCGTTTCCCTGGTTAAGGGCTATCACATAGCGTTAGCAAAACGTGATTCACATGTGCAAACAGGGTATTTGCCCCATATATCTGATGCTAGGTTTCGCACAACGCGTCGAAGGTGACACCAATAGATAGAGTACAGAGGAGAAATTATTCACCAGCTGTGGGCAAGAAAATCTCCATGTGTTGGTGAAAGTCGTCTAGCCGTGCAGAGCGGCGCGTTGCAAAGGAACAGCCCACAGCCTGCAGACGGAGTGGATTCTTGCAGTATAATGCAACAGAATTGGGACTGGGCTGCACGTTGCGCATATGCAAGGTTGGAGGATAAAGACTGTGAAGCAAATTTCAACTTACTTGGACGGGAGGCTGCCGCCTCCGTGAGCCCCCAAACATCGTGTACTAGACGACGAGAGAAAGACTCTGGGTCGGGAAGAACGGAAAGCTTTCTCAACAGCAGCAGGTGGGCATTGGAGTCAAGAGATATAGAATCAAGGTGAGAAATTGGAAGTGGCCTGACGCGATGGCAAAAGAGATTATCAATAGTGACGAGGTAGAGTAGGGAGGTAACGTAAAGGAGGGATGAGGACAAGTGAAAGAGTGATCAAAAGGGAAAGCTGCTGATGAGAAAGCTCGGCGAGGCGGGAGGACGATGAGAAAGTTAGTGCGAGGCGTGGCGCATCTCGGACCGGAGCGGTGGGAGGCAAGGCAAGGCAAAGACAAGACCAGTAAGGTTTGAATTTGTCCAGCGAGTAACTAGTCGTCGGTTGCGAGGCGTCCGGTGAGGTAGTGATGAGGCGTGGAGGTAATAGAGCGCAAAGCGTAGTGCGTTGATGGGAGAGTGGTGGGCAAAAGTCTAATCAAACGGACAGCCGACACGGCCCCAGATGAATCCCAAAAGAAGACTAGGACCATCTCGCGAGCACAGACAACAGTTGTTGTCGTCCAGGCTCTTGGGCACTTGGGCGCATCGCCGCGGCCAATGGGATGCAGATGGGGGCGGATGGGGCGGGAATGAGCGTCGCGGTGTTGAGAAGCCAGGAGAACCAATCCGGGCCAGCGAAAGTGCAAGCTTGAACCAGTAGCAGCGCATTAACGGTCTCATCAAGACTCCACCATGACGACACTCGTTGCGAATCGAATTGACAGAGAACATACTACGGAGTACTCCGTGGGCAGGAAGGAGCCAGGGGCTGCAGTCGTTGCGGACTTGCCTGGCGTGCCACCGGCTCTGCGTGGCCTGCCACTGTGTAATGCTGGACGTTAAATTTAGATGACAGTCTTATTCCGATGCTTACTACTCCGTAAAGTACAGGAGCATAACCATAGCAGAGCAGCTTATTGTAGACATGGCCTCTAATTAATGCAAGCACGTATACTCCGTCTTTCGTACGTACTAGAACAATGCACATAGCAGAGTTGTTCTTCACCAGTCGAGTCAGTCGCGCTCGGTCTTGAACTTTACATGCCCAGGAATACATACGGAGTAGACCGTATTGTACAGTATTGCAACTGTGCAGGAGCGGGGGTGCATGGTGCCTTCAATTGCGATGGTTCTGTTAAGAGGTTCGGCACAAGCGTGAAGTACAAGTTCATTCCCGTCCCGAAATTCTTCGCTACGGTGATGAGTGCGCCAGCCGCCCACCTACAGCAATAGTAGTTGCATTTTGTACTCCGTACTAACATTCTAGTCACCACCGTAGCTCATTTGTAAGTTGACACGCTACGGAGTACGGAATACCCGCCAGGAGTTTGGTATGGACAAAGGAGTTCAATATTTATACGTATGAGTCAGGTTATCCTCCGCCCAATGACTCAGCCAAAGGTCAATCATCCAATAACCCCGAAACTCCAACATGAGGCGTTTCGAGGAGTTCGACTGTCTCAAATCTTACTCCAAGTCTCCGACTTCCTCGACCCTCCAGCACCCCTGCATTGGAGCAAAGCTCAGCCACAAAACCGTTCCTAAAGCTAGCTAGGTGGACAAGGGAGTAAAATTGGCCACCGGCACCATGGGTTCCCCAATTGGCATAGGAATGGGAATCTTCTCACCCTTCGACCAGTACTCCGTACGCTATTTGATAACAATTATTGAATACTACCGAGTACGGATTACGGATTACGGATGACAGAGTTATCTGTGCCACATATGTACGTACTTTGCAATATTAGCGTACGGCAGGAGTAGTGCATTTGTGCATCAGGCTGTGCACTTCGAAGAGCGTATTGCAAGGTTACACTTTGATCAAACCAAGACGGCAATGTAGCACTGTCGTTCGTTTTAGTGATGGAAATCAACGGCGATTCTCGGTTTATTTCCCGGGATTCTCAAATGCTTCACCAATTCCTAGTTCTTGCGGATCCATATCAGAAACACATCGCCGGCGTCACCCCTGCCCAAATCATCAGTGACGTAATGTCTCAGCTCCCCACTTTAATCGAAGCTGGACGAACGGCAACACCAAGAGCCGGGCAACATTCCATTTTCGGTACTGCCGACGTTTCTCTGATTATCCCAAAGTATTTGCGGTACGCAATCTTTCTTATAGAGGTGAACAATGTGTTAACTGAGTCGAATTACCAGGAGTCAGCTTATATCCATCGCAGCAACAAAATCTCTCCATACTATGTGGACCTTACCGCGTGTGCTCAAGGGCGATGCCTTTGCTCAGCTGTATCAACAAATCGGGAATCTGGGGCTCGCGTGGCAGGTAATACTAGTATACCTGTCCACAAGTAGAAAGGCGACTCCATTCAATTTCATGTAATGCTAGTTTAGCGTCTAAGTTAAATAATCGGTAGGGGCTAAACGTACAACGAATAAATCAAGAGATTCTAATCAAGACAATCGTTCATTACTAGCAGAAAGCTCTAGTAAGGCGGCTTGTGGCACTCACAATGTTTAGCTAACTCCGTCCTGTGGTACTTAGGAGTCTTCGCATAGTCATGTCATTGCACCTGTGGCCATGTAGTCGGCACATTTGTACTTGTACTACTGAGAAGGTCGGTGTGAGAAATACGGGTTGCGTGAGAAACTTATCATCAAAAAAAGGTTTCTGGATTTGGATATCTGAGTATATTATTATGCATTCGGGCTGGGCCAATTTCCACTGCCGAGCCCGTCATTACCGATCAGCAACTGGAAGCTTTGGTTGGCATCAGTTACTGATCGCATGGTTGTTATATTTCTCAGCAAGCGCATCTATCCAGGATAGTTGCCATAAAAGTGTCCATGTTTGTCTACAGCTTGAGTTATTGGTAAAACAATATCGTATGAACACTAGTAATTTCTCAACCTGAGAATTTGGTCGTTACACATGCCGTCAAATACTGCTGGAATAGTGCTCTTCTTGACGCGTCATGGTTCGACAGAGGCGAAATTTCGCCCAGGTAAGAACCCTTTCCTCACCGATTAGGTTCCAATACATAAAAATCTCCTTGAGCGTCAACAATGCATGTTCAATGCCATACTCCGCGCACTTTCACCATGGTTCGGAAATTTCGTCTGTAAGGAGCTTTGGTGCAAAAATTAGGCTATGCTTTCGTACCAGCTTGACGCTCCAACATGGTCAACTTTCGAACCATGAGTGAATCGGCTAAAGAAGTACTATATGCAAGGCTCAGAAATTCAACTCTTGCCTGCCTCAAGAATAAAGTAGTGCTATGTTTTCGCTCGGTTTCGCTCGACGTTCCCATCTCCATGGACTGGTGGATGAACGCGCTCAGGCGGCGAGTTGGTGTAACGATCCTCAGGCTCATCGTCGTAGTCCTCTTCAGATTGCGTTGAATGGCTATGTCCGTGACGCATAGGAGGTGCGCCGGGACCATCAATTAAGTCCGCCGAACCATGGCTACCCTGGCTATGGGGAACGGGACCACCCTTCTGGGAAGCTTTGCTGCCTTTCTTGCTCTTCCTACCCTTAGCTTTAGCCTTTTCCAGTAATCTCCTTCGTTCAGCTTCCTCTTGACGTTGGCGACGATCTTTGACCTCATAATCTCGTATTAGAGCCCTAGGTGGTTCCCCAAATATTCGCTCATATTCGCAAAATTCACAAATCCACATGTCTTCGAGTTTGAGCGGGTTGTGATGAAATCGTTCAGCAGCCATCTGTTTCCGCCGGCGTGCTGCCGTATCCAATTCCTTCGCAAGGTGGCGCCGCGGCTTTCTGCGAGTTGAGCTGGGTGGGCCGGTGGCAACATTCGACAACATATCTAAACTCGAATTGTTGCCCGAGCTCATTGTTGACAGCAATTCTGGTGCCTGGACAGCCATGTTGTGTCGAGAAGGTTGTCCTTAATTCAACACATAAGCATGAGCCGCTATTTGTGGTTGTAAAATAGCGAAGCACTTACCAGGCCACTGCACAGTCCTTGAAACTTGAGAATCGCACGTGAATGTGAACTGGGCTGAGGCGGGTGAAGCGTTGGGAGTAGAGCGGTGTTGCTGAAGGAGGCTCACATTCTCTTGTCCCTGTGGCGGGAGCTTCCCAGCACTGGCGATAGCGCTAGAGATGATGCCGCCACCTTCGTTTCCTAAAATGTTTCGCCAGTCAGAAATCAAACCTTGAAGGGGATTGAACTAAACGAAACAAAATCATGCCAATGAGTATTGGGTTATCAGAGTCTGAGGAGTAGGTGGTGTGAAAATGAATATATCGAGGAAGAAACATATCGGAAGTCTCGTAACGTATGGTGATGAGTGTGTTGCCTATAGTCTTTAAGTGGTCCTTGAGGGCAACGAGAAGAAGAGCCGATACTTCCAGTAACACGGAAAGGTACGGGTCTCCAAAAGATATGTAATTTATAGGAGGGATCAAGAAAAGATGCACTTTGCAGAGTGACCATACCTGCTGACCACTGACCTGCCCCGAGCTTCGTCCCCATTGCAGGCCAGGTATTAATACCATCGTGTAACGTTCGTAATGGGCTCCTACCATTCCTAGAACGTCCCAGCCTGCCTCTTCCAGGCCCTGAGAATCCTTGATTATTTGCAACATATGATGTTGACGATGAATAGCCGACAGGTGCTTGATACGGCCGTTCTATCCCATGACTACCTTCGATGATTGGTGCCGCTGGGTCTGTAGATATCGCCAAAGCACTGGCTTCGCTGTTGAGTCCATGAGCTCCATTGACAGATAAGTCTCCAGCAGATGGTATCTTTCGTTTCTTTTTATTGTTCGTCTCAAACGAATCATAGCCATCCAAAGATGAGGTGGCGGAAAGAGGTGGTTGAGGATTCGCCTGCCGGGCTCGGTCTGGCCGAACAGGTTGTCGAATTGTTGGACCCAAAATCTCTGGCGGTGATCTAGTCACCTGTGTACTCCGGATTGCTGTAGCCTCTGCCTTACCACGTTCTGAGAAAGTACTGTTTCGTTGTGAACTAGTAACGCCTGTCTGGTCTTGGACGTGGGAGACCTGTGTCGCGTCCGAAATATCAGCAGAGGGTCGAGTGCCTTCCTCCTTAAGAGTATAGGGAGGATAGTGGAAGAGTGGCAGGGTTCCATGTGTGGAAGATGGGTATTTAATCGAATCAGCAACTTCCGGGGACATTCGTTCGCGGAGCCGACGTTTAGGCAGTGGCCGTATCGGCCTCTCTGGAAATAGCGACGACACAGTATCCGGTGACATCATCGGACTACACTCTGTTCGACGCCAACGAGATCTCAACGTTAGCCAGCAAATTCCCAGAGAGACAAGCGGACCGAGAAGAGAGATATGTAGTTTAGAAGGGACAGGCAAGCGAAACCAAGAGAAAATTGATATGGCCATAATCCGGCGGTGCCCCGCACTTGGTCGAGTATGAAGCCGATGCGCTGATAGGAATCAAATATATGTATTCATCAAAGCGTGAAACGGGATTCATGAGGCAGACGTAGGGGACAGAAGGGAAAGCATACCCATCAACCATGGCCGGCCTGAATCCCACACCCCGCAGGAGCAAGCCCAGGTTGAGGAAAGCGGCAAGCTGGGCGTTTCTAGTAGCCACGTGAAAGTACGATAGAGCTGGCAAGCAACTGTGCAGCCGCTAAAAAAGGATTTGTCGTCGTTAAAATTTGCACGATGTCGCTGCAAAGATGACGTGGTGTGTTGGCGAGCAAACTCGAGCCGACTTCTTTTGGGCTCCGACGACGGTTTCTGGTTTTGAGAGTTAGCACATTGTCGTTCCGTCCAGTATTTCGGATTCTGTGAGCTGTCTATGACGAGCTGTCTATGACATGCTGTAGTGACTCTCCTGGCAATTATGTATGACATATGGAAGGGATACCATGGTTCCTCGAGGCCAAAGGCTACGACGTTTCCAGGTTGTGATCTTACCGTAGATGTATGGATGAGTATCAAAGAGGGACACCTCGGTCGGACCAAAAGGAGTGTGGTATTGTATAGCAAACGTCTAGGCTCAAAGTAGGCACAGGTATGCAAAATCGAAGCTTCATAGGCCAAAAGGAGGTTATAGCGGACGCAAACAAGAACGAAATCGAACAAGCTCGTTGCACATGCCACAAATATCAGTACGCTTTTGGTTGCAAATGACAGCAATTCGTCGAGGTCGCTGTGTGATTAGGAGGCGAGCGTGCCACCACAGGCAGAGAATATTAGGTAAGCAGATCAACGTGTCAAGCAATATATACAAGGCGGTACTTATTCACACCGCAAAAGCTAATCTATAAAGAGAGAAAGAAAGGGGAGAAGCCTACAGCACAGTCCCACCAGCATGCACGATATTTGATGTTCTCAATTGTCTGTATATACCTCACTGCAGATGCCCTGCGGTGGTTGTTTCGCACACTCTGCCGTCTGGAAGTGACCGAGACTCGGGATTCCACCAATGTGTGATGTCAAACACAGGGGAGGTGTGACCTGAGCTGGGGCAGCGAGGCCCTGTAGTCGATTAGCCGAGCATTTCCCCCCCGATGGCAGCGATACTGGCATTGGTGTACTCCGTACCTAAGCCGCCTCCCACCGACTCCTGCGTCGAAATAAAAAGTAGCGAGACTTTGGTAATAACCAATTCTCTCTTCTGCAACTGGTTCTATCGTTGCGGCTCCCGTATATTCTACATGGCGTCTGGGTTCAATCCGACTCGCCAATGGCCAGCCTCTGACTGAGATCTTGAGAGTCACTACGGAGTACTCCGTACTTTACCTGGCTGGGTACCTGGCGAGACCGCATTGCCCAGATAGCTTGTCAATTGGCTGGGACCCTTGCGCCAGGCGTAGGGCAACTCAGTGCGTGAGCGGCTTAACAGCGTTGCAGCGCACAAGCGGTTCTGAGTTGGTCCAGTCATTTGCTCGGCGCAAGTAAGACTGGAGCTAGAGTTGATGCGGCAAGTGGTGAGCGAGCACGCACTTGAGGGTACGGGGTACCTGTGTACTTCGCAGTGTTGAACGAACTGCCCGCGCCCGCCAGCCACTAATCGTGCCGCCGTCGTCCCAGTGCTTCTTCCGCGTCCAGCAGAGAGCACCGACCGGCCCTCCTCTACCGGCTGCCAGTCTGCCAGTCGACCGTCCACCTCTCTCGTCCTGCTCTTTGCACCTTCGTTTTCCCCTCCTCCGCGATTCTGTCGTTTGCCATGAGCGCGTTGCTTCGGTCTCTGGCTTACTACGTCATGACATCTCGCCAATCCCTATTATTCACTTGTTGTTCCTGCCTCACGCCGTGCTCATCGTTGTGACCAGCTCGCACTCATTCTTACTCGGGCTGCTCCCCGGTGAACATTGACAAATACAACCATTAGATGCTCGGCCGGCTCTCCCAGCTCGTCACCTAGCATTCCTAGCTTTAGAACGCATTTATACACCCTACCGATCTCGATTCGATACACTCCACCTCTTGCAACACGCCTGCGAGTCGTTTTCTCGTTTCCCGTTGTCCCTCCCCGCGGCGGCGCTCCCTCCTGGCACATTATTTCGATGGCACCTCCGTCGCCACGGCGATCCTCGAGAGCTCGCGCAACCAATTCCCAGTCCCAGCAGTCGGTCTCCTCGTCAGGGACGTCCGGGCGTCAGGAGAGAAGCACCAGATCAGTCCACAAGCCTTCGTCGGAAAAGTCGACTCCGACCGCTTCCCTCTCTTCAGAGCCGCTGGACGATTTTGACGACACCCTCTTAGGCAGAAGACGCAAACGCGGTCAGCCCGACGAAGTCGATCAGAACACACGAAACGAAAATACAGTCATGGCAGATGTTAGTGACGATTTGCAAGATGACGAGGACGAGGCAGTCCGCTGTCTCTGCGGTTCAGAAGACTACCCTGGCCCTCCTCCCGTTGAAGGTCCTGATGCGGATATTTTTGCGGCCATAGAACTTACCGATGAAGTTACGGGCTTTTTTGTCCAATGCGACATTTGTAAAGTCTGGCAACACGGCGCCTGTGTGGGTATTTTCAGTGCAGAAAGTTCACCTGATGAGTATTTTTGCGAGCAGTGCCGCAAGGATCTGCACAAAATCCACATCGCTACGAACGGGTGAGTAGTGTCAACTTCAGCTTCAACTTCAGTTTGCAACTCGTCCAGACGCAATTGCCTCCTCCCTTGCACCATCCAAATTTTACGCTCCTCCGGGGCTCAGGGAACGCAACTACCTGCTGGTGCGGAATTTCGGACAGGCCGAACGCGCAAGACTTTACTCATGCGCCCATTACCACAACCTACCCGAAACTTTTCAGTCTTGCCATCTATATTCTAGCTCTAACATAATCACAGACAAAAATATTCAAAATATGTCCCACTGAATCAACAATCCCGTGCCACCTCCCGCGCGACTTCAATTGCCAAAGACGACAAAAATGGTTCCAAAAACTCCCGTCCTAGCACGGCCACTCAATCTTCAAAACGACGCTCTACAATGAATAGTCGCGATGCGGCTTATGATGACGAGCAGCTACGCCGAGCCATTGAAGCAAGCAAAGAGGATAAATCTCCAGAGGCGGTTGAATCAAGTACAAGACGTGCCAAACGGGGAAGAAGTGACAGTGAAGAGTTCGTTCAATATCCTATTATACGATGCCAGCCCTAGGCACTAATGCCCAAGTTAGGAACAACAATGTCAGTGTCAAGCGACAGCGTACGAGTTCTCGATCCGTCTCCCCACCGATTGAAAAGCCGGATCCTATAGATGACGGTGCTTCGGGCGACGACACGGAAACCCACAACGAGGCCAAGAAAGCAAGAAATAGCAGAAACCAACGAGAAAGGTCAGAAAAGGAAGACAAAGAACGTCAGCGGCAAGATGCTTCGAACAAACGCAAGGGCCGAGCAGAGCGCCGCCGAGGAGACGGTAATTTTCGCCCTTCCCTTCGCCTACTGCTGGTAAGCAATACTAATTTTCATAAATTAGACTCAGATCTCTCGGAGGAGTTGTCCGCAGCGTCTGCCAAGCTGGTACAACAAAAGCCTGTTGACTCACCAACGAAAGAAGAGTCGCCTTCGCTTGCTCCCGCGCCAGGCACTCCGCCCGCAACCAATTCAACAGCTGGCAGCTCTCATAAGAGGGGAGCTCGAAGTAATAGAAGGGGGAAAGGAAAGAATCAATACACAAAAGATCGCGAAATTGACGAGGGTTCACCTGCACGGTCTATGTCCAGAGATATTCAGAAAGGTGACGAGGCTACAACCACTGGCCATTCGAAGTCATCCGTCAATGAACAAAAGAGTTCCAAGGCCAAGGCCAACATGGCTAATAAGATGAGCATGCACGACATGAAGCGCCGAGTAGCTGCCATAATGGAATTCATATCAAGAACTCAAGTCGATCTCGCTACCGAAGCACCTTTGAGCCAAAGCTCCAGCGGTCGGGAGACGCCGCAAGAAAAGCAAGAGTCGACGCAAACAAACGGCAACACCACCAATGGCGACGCACCAGAGCCTTCTGATGCGAACCGTTTCAAGGAGCTGAATTGTATAGAAATGATGGACGTTCTGACACGAGATATGGTCAAGTGGCAGAACCAGTACGCACTATAAAAGGTCGGATGGGTTAAAATCTCATCCAGTCAGCACGCGGAGGGAGCCACTTGTTCTTGTCTTGGCTCACCTCTCCTTTTCGAGGTTATCTCTATTTTGGGCGATAGAAGTTTTGTGTACGATACCAGCATGACTTGCCAAATGGCGGCGTTTGGATGGATGCATCGTCGGCGTCCCGGCAGAATTTTTTTTTTGTTATTTTGTCTTATGTTTCTTTTAACAAAAAAAGGAAGGGCAGGCACAGCGATGATAATGTTCCGTCATACGAAGGGCCAATTGCATGTGCTCGAAGAGTGTACTGATTGGGAAGCATATCCCATGCTCATGTTTCAACTTTTTCCACTTTCTGCTTTCTAAATATACCCCTTTCAAGCCACCACAAGCATGGCGGGTGTGATGACTTTTCCGGGGGCTGGGGTGGTTATGTCCGATGAAGGATTGGTAAAAGGGAATAATGATGAGTTCCTCTACATGTTTCATTGTTTTTAGATACTATAACCAACAATCTGGTTTTCATGATGGTCTAGTCTTATGCATACACATATGATACAGACAAATTTCTACACAAACCTTGATGCCGTTACATGACAATCGCGCTCCATATCAAATTGCTATTCCCCCTTTCTCTCTCGCTTCCTGGCCTCTTTTTGAGCCTTCTTAGCCTGATGCAAACTCAGCGCCGGCTGCGCCAACATAAGTTCATGCGCACGAATATCCTCGTCCCCAAGACTATCCAGCACGTGTTTACCGAGCTTCCCATCTCGCCACTGAGACAACATCCTTGCAGCGGCTTCTCGCCAATTTGGAAGACCTCCCGTCTTGAGTTTTCCATCTCGTTTCGCCACAGCAGTCAGAAACTCGTTGACATCATTAGTCGGCTCACAGTACCGGTTGTATAGCTCTGGATTCCACAGATTCATCCGATACAACAAGTAGTCGGCCAGGACTTCATCCGGTATCAGCCCTTTTTTTATCCCATGCGCGAGGGCTACCTTGATCATGGTCTCGCCATCTTCCACGTAGGGTTGAAAAATCCCAGGCGTATCCAAGATGAAAACCCCGCCGCCAATACCGCCTTTCTCCTCTGATTCCACAATGCGCACTGCTGTACCGACTTTGCGAGTCACACCAGCCTGATCGCCCGTCTTGGCTGCTTTGGACTTTTTGCCGGGGGTGCCGACCTTGCGCAGCGCATTCAGGAGGGTGCTCTTTCCGACGTTGGGCATGCCAACCACCAGGGTGCGCAAGCCGGTCAACGAATCCTGCTGTAGGGCAGTGTGCTTGAGTCGCCTCAGAAGCGCTTCCGTGGTGGCTGGCCTGTTTTTGTCCCAGAATATCACCTTGTCGTCGCCGTATAGTCTCCGCAGGATCTGCTTCGCGGATGGCGTGTCGGTGCCGAGATCGGATTTCGTGTAGACCAGGAGGCGCTCTCGGCCAGCGATGGCGGCCTCCAGTGTTGGGTTTTGGGTGGAAAGGGGGAGGCGAAAGTCGCGGCATTCGAGGACGAGTGATATGCTCGAGAGGAGGGATTTGATCTTGTTTGCGCCGGCGTGGTGGTGGCCGAGGAAGTAGGTCTTTGGGATGGACGACGGGATGCTGAAGCAGCTGCGGGGTTGGAAGAGAGCCATTGTGGAAGGTTGGCCTTGTGCATTACGGCTTGTGCAGTTCGGGGGTCATTTTGAGGGTCTAAATTGTCGGATTGCTGAGTGTGCGGCTCTGCAATCAGTCTTTCGTTGAAGACGTTGGGATATGATGATACCGGCGCTCGACAAATCGTGAAGCTGCCTGACGCAGCATGTTTAGTGACCCTAAAAGCGGCAGCAGGGGTCTATGCATGCACGCACGTGTAGATAAGATAAGAGTAACTCCCTAGTTAGTTAGCGTGGAAAAAGAAAGGACCCAAGCAGCTGACGTCATACCTTGATCTGGGGTGGCCAGTAAGTAGTTGCATTTCTCCCACGAGCCCTTCTAAAAGTCTTGGCTTTTGTGTGGTACAGCAAAAACTCAACTTTCAGTTGTGAATAGTTGAATCTTGGCTTTTCTTGGCTATTACACGTTATTTTGCGCCTTTGTCCAATGGCAAGGAGATATATGGGAATCAGTCCGCCTCAGGGCAATGAGGGGCGCGCGAACAAGTCTGGTTCATATATTACTGTGTTAGCCCAAGCACACGATCATACGCCAAATAAAAGAATTCACATTTAGCTCTTTTCGTCGCATTGAGAATACATGTGTTGATGCTGAAATTTGAATCTTTTTTTTCTTCCTTTCTTTTGGAATCTGTTAAGATTCAGATAAAATACTCTTCTTCATGTTTGTTCTATGAGTTACAAAACAATCATCGGCTGCCATCGCGATCACACATAGCGAAAACCAGAACAATCACACGCCCGCTCATGAACGAGAGCAACCAACTAACTAACAACTAACTAACTACCGCCAGTATGAGGACACACTTTGGTCCTGGAGGGAAGCTTCGGCCATTTCGACTACTGAGGCAGGATGTCGCCAATCTTCGAGGGCGCTACTTGTCCGACTGGACGGTCTTCAACCAGCAGGTGTTTGCGAGCTCGGTGTACATATTCTTCACGAATATTCTACCGGGCATCACTTTTGCGAACGACTTGTTTGCTTTGACGGGCCAGTCGTGGGGGACTGTAGAAGTGGTGTTTAGCACTGGTCTTGTTGGGGTGATTTTTGCACTGTACGCACACGAACACGCAGACGCAACAGCTCACCCTCTCTTTCTCCCCCCCCCTCCCTTCTCTCTCTCTGTCTCTGTGTGTCGGTAAACATTTGATAAGCTTGCAAGTATTTAACACCTCTGAACTAGGTTTTCTGCCCAGCCATTGACGATTCTCGGAGTGACAGGTCCGTTCTCCGTCCTGGCAGAGAATGTGTACAAGCTGTGCTACAATAACTTCCAAGTATGCTACGCTCAGTATTCTCGCCATGATTATCCCTCCCAACACTCACACAGCCCAGGTCGATTTCCTCGCCTTCATGGCTTGGGCCCTCATCCACGCCGGCTGGATGCACTTCGCCCTGGCCATCTTCAACGCCCACGACTGGACTATGCAGTACGTCACGCACTTCAGCGCGGACATCTTCTCCCTCCTAAACAGCGTCATATACTTCTACAAAGCAGCCATGGCTCTCCAGCGCACACACCGCAATGTCTCCCTTGCAGCGTTCCTATACACCATCATAGGAGCTGCGGGGACATGTCTTCTCGCCATATTCCTGTCAACAGCTAATTCTTGGCGACCCTTGTTCCATAAGTACATACGTATCGGGCTTGCAGAATACGCCGCAGCCATTTCTATCGTCTTGTGGATCGGGATACCTCACATCGGGGAGCTTGCGGAACTGGATCACGAGCGTCTTCAGGTCCAATCTGCCTTCCGGCCGTCCAGTCCACAACGGCAGACCTTCTTTGTCGAGTTTTGGAATCTCCCGGTCCAGTGGGTCTTTTTATCAGCCATCCCTGGAACCATAATTACCGTGCTGTTTTATTTCGACCACGAAATCAGCAGCATCATCTGTACCGTTGACAAGTACGGCGTCAGGAAGCCCGGGGGCTATGCCTGGGACATCGTGTTACTTGGCTTCACCACCATACTCTGCGGCATACTTGGTCTTCCGCCGGCGAACGGACTGCTGCCCCAGGCACCCTTGCATGCAGAGTCACTGTTACACTACGTCCGCGATCCGACGCGCCAGGAAACCACCGATGAATCGGGGGATGTCGTCGTCGTCGTCGTCGTCGATACGCAGCCGGTAGCCAGGACCTATGAGCAGCGATACTCACATCTCATTCAGGCCGCCCTCATCCTCATATGCATCAGCCCACCTTTACAAAACCTTCTGGGCTTGACACAGACGTCCGTCCTGGCAGGCCTGTTCATGTTCATGGGATACCAATCACTTACAGGAAATCCCATCCTCGATCGTATCTTCCAGCTTCTTACCCCGATGACCGAGCTGCCCGAGCTGCCGTCGGGTGTCACCTGGTTAGGCATTCACAGTTACACAATGGTTCAAATCATCTGCACAGGCATTGTCTTTGGCGTGACCCTCACTGTGGCAGCTCCCACGTTTCCACTCGTCATTATTGCATTAGTGCCGGCGCGGTTGACGCTCATGAAGCGGATCTGGTCGCGCGAGACACTGAGGATGGTAGATGGTTGGGCATGCCGTCCCGGCAAGCCTGAGGACGAGGAGGTTGCGGTTGTTACATCAAACGTTGGTTCGTCGGATGAAGAGAAGGGTGGTGGTTCGTCGTCGTGATAAGCATGCACGTGGACGATTCTGGCTCGATGGAGATAAATAAAATCCCCCACAATTCATACAACAGCAGATAATCAATGATACCATGCATCACCTCAGCTTTCAATCACTATTTGGGCATACTCTAGTTTTACAAATCGGTCGTTCTGCATTGCTTGAAAGTAGTAGTCAAGGACATGAGGCCGGCCCGCACAAACATCTGGTTGGATGCAACCCATTGTAGAGAAAAGGCAGTCGCCGTCCAATCTAGTATCCTGTTTTCCTCTTCCTCTTCACTAGCGCAAGCTTAGTTGTCCAGAATATCACATTCATATCCCCGAACTTTATAGCCTCGACTAAGTATGGCGTCTGAACTGGCTGGCCAGTGTGCCATCATCACCGGCGCAGGAGCAGGTATTTTAAACAACTTTCGCAACGCCGTCCAGACGTAAAATTTCTTAATCTAACCATTCCCTCCTCGAACAGGCATTGGTCTATGCTTTGCGAAACTCCTCTTGCAAAAAGGTTGCTCCGTCGTCATCGCCGATCTTAAATTGACCTCCGAAGCCGAAAGCCTTCTATCGCAGTATCCTCACAGCAACAATCAAACCACGGCTACCAACTCCAAGCCATCAGCCGTGTTTCAGAAAACAGACGTTGTATCCTGGCCACAGCTGACGTTGCTCTGGGAAAGAGCAACCGAACTGCACAACAGAGTGGATATTGTCGTACCTGGCGCCGGCGTCTTTGAGCCGTCGTGGTCTAGTTTCTGGAGCCCTCCTCGGTCGAGCACTAACCCGGATAGTCCCTCTCTAGACAAAGCAGATGCAGAGCCTGGTCGCTACGGCATCATCGATTTGAATCTCGTTGCGCCGATCCGACTCAGTCAGATGGCTATAGGTCACTGGACCTCCAACAAGCAGAAGGGCTGCTTGGTGTTGGTTGGCAGTATTGCGGGCTATGTGGACACGCCAATTCGGCCTCTGTACCACACGACGAAGCACGGGATCCACGGGTTTGTATCGTGCATGGGGCCGCTCCGAGATAAGTTGGGCATTCGAGTTAGTGCTGTGGCTCCTGGCCCTGTTGAGGTGCGTGACTTTCTTGAACGTCTTTGTTAGTCTCGGGCTAATTTTGTGTGTGTGACGCCAGACTACAATTTGGAACCAGGGATTCGCTATGACACAGGAGATGAAAGCCAACATGTCATGGGTTGATATCCAGGATGTTGCTCGTACAATGTATGAGCTAGTTGTGAATAAAGAGCTGGGCGATGGGACTATCTTGGAAGTGTTGGCTTCCGGAACTCGAGTTTTGCCACGATTTCCCGGTGCTTCAAAGGAGGTTCTTACTTTAACCGTTGAGGGGTATGTCAAGGCACAAGACGCGTTTCTAGATGTCATTCAGGAGAATGGCCTCAAGGTTTAACACGGTGCCAGCTTCGCCTGTAGTCCTGGTCAGCTTATCTATTGTACAATTCGTAGTTTGAAATAGTGCGTTTCAAGTACGACACGACATTAAAATAGTCACATATGCGAGTAGTTCCAATTTAGATGACTCAAAGTCGGTTCTCAGAGCACGCTTGTATTGCATGGCCAGATGGTCCGAAAACAGTAGGATTCTCGATCGTCTAGAATCTCGCACATGATTCGCCCTGCCAAAAGATAGGTATATAAAGAGCCCGTACGGCACTGCTCGTATGCCTGAGGTCCGATATGATCCATTCTTAGTGGAAAATATACACTCAAGACAGGGGGCAAATGTTACGTGCTCCCGCCTGGCACGTCTCGAAACAGGCTCCTGTCTCCTCCTAGTCCTTCAAGCCTGCAGCAACCAGCGAAAAAAATCCCCTGTAAATCAAACCACATACAGCCCCAGGCAAACGCGCCAAAGTAAGAGCAATGCAACAAATGTGCCAACCAAAATTCAGACGGAGCATTGGATGAAATGAAAGATATTGCAAGTCGCATGTCAGGTCAGATGAACAAGCCCTAAAGAGAGAGCTGGGTATCTTGATCAACCACTCCGAGGTGTTATATATCACACTGTCTCTTCCTACACCCGCTGCACGGCTTTTGATTCATACGTCGCTGCAGTGCTGTGTATTATCCCAGTTCTGGCGTACAGTAATGGGATCTCGGTGGAAAAGAACAAAACAAAAATAGGTGAATACAGGAAATGCAAAGAAAGTTGGTACAAAGGGTAGATCGGTAGGTCGTCTCGGATTCGTCGTCGCTCGTCCAACTGTGTAGGTTTGGTAAATGGCGCGGTTCCGGGTATGATGCGATTGAGGATGGTTATTGGTGTATTTCGCGTAGAAAAGTAAAGGTGAGAACATGGCCATAGCATCGTAGCACTAAGCCTACCCCCGGATATTTTTGAAGAGGTCGTTTCCCAGGCTTCCTTCGTCTTTCTCAAGCTCTTTGAGCTCCGGGATCATCGGCGGTGGCGGAGCGGTCTGCTTTTTGGGAGAGTTGTTGCTGTCAAACAAGATGCTAGAACGCTTGGACTCGCCGCTTCTAAATAGCTTGAACCAGCTGTTCCTTCTCGATTTTCGCTCGCCCATAACGCTGTTGGTGCCACGACTTGGAGGTCTGCTACCGTTCTCCAACGAGTTCAAGTTGCCCTCTGTATAACTGGCATTCAGCATGTTCCTACTAAATAGTCTGCGGAGGCTGCCCTGCCGGCCAGAGCCGGCGGGGCTCAAGGGAGCCTCGTCCGCGGGTCGCTTGGTGCCAGCAATATTACCATTTGGTGATGTAGAATTTTCAGCCCCATTCCCTTTCCCGCTGACATTGAGCGCGGGAACATCGGCTTTCTTGGTCGGAGGAGTTTGCGGAGGTGTAGGCACCTTGGGAGACTCCGGAGGAGGGGGAATGCCGGTGCCATCGGTGATGTTGCCGAAATTCAAATCGAGCGCAGGAAGCTCGAAGCGAGGCTTGACCGAACCATTGACGCGAGAAGGCATTGCAGATGGTTTCGAGGGTGCTCAAGGGTACGGCGTCGAGTAAGAGGATCCTGGAAAGGACGTGGAAGAGCAGGAGGTGCGTCTTGACAAATATAGTCACAACCGGTTCAACGAACAAAAGAATTGGACGCCAATGCTTGCTTGTCTTGAAAATCAGGGGTCAGAGAGGCAGAACCAGACTGTTTAATCAAGGTTCCGAGGGTATTATGGAAGCAGATGAGGCCACAGGGAAAGGAGAGCAAACGCTGGCGCTGTTGGCCAGGGTAATAAGTGAGAAAACTGGAGCTCTCTTGGCTTGGGAACGCCAGGGTCTGACGAAGTCGAGCAGGACCAGCAAGCTGGGTGGCGCTGGAAGCTCAATTGGGGTGGGGTGTATGCTGAGGCAGACCAGGGTCAAAAAGAAGAAACGGTCCCGCCGGGCTCTGGGGACGAGATTCAAAGGGAGAATGGGGAAGGATGAAGGATGAATTGGCCCAAAACGAGCGACGAATACTGCAAGAAAAGGCGAAATGGACCAGACACTCCCAGACGAAGAGAGGGGATGTGGAGGAGAAAGGTAGATGTTCGCTGCGGAATGGAAGGGAAGAAGGTCAGTCAGTCAGTCGGTTGAGAGCAAGCAGTCGAATCTAGTCTTGTCTGGTCGCAAAAAGAAGACTGTAGGACGCCAAGACGCGAGAGGCTGCCCTGTCTACCTAGGTACCTTGGCTTCTTCGGCTCCTAATTATTGCAAACTAACTACTCCGAACTAGCTGCTCCGTAGTGAACTCCATATCTGCTACATACATCGATACAGTACAATATGGCGCGGAGAATGGAGTACAGGAGACTGGATGGAGGTTTTACTAGTAATAGAGAATGAGAATGGGGCCCATCAGGCGTTTGCCCGCATCAGGACGGACAGTGGAGCTCTTGACTCTGGATTATTAACGAGCTAGCAGCCAACTACGCTGTGTTGGTGGTGGTGAAAAAACAATGAATGAAAGCCGATTTGATGATCCACGGAGGCAAGAAGGCAGAAGCGGGCGAGGAAGGGGCGAGCGAGGCTGGCCGCTGCCGCGCCATCTAGTTGACTGTTCAGCCGTTGCTCATGCGATCGGCTTAGCGCTTCCCTCTGCCGAGTGCTGTCCTCCTAATCCAAAGGGATGGTGTCCGTTGACGATGTACTACTCTATAGCATCGAGTACGGGCTAATTACCGTATTAGTTTACTCCGTGGAATACGGAGTACTGTACAGTAATCTACAGCTGCTCAAAGCACGGATCATAGTAAGTACTTAACTCCGTACACTTTCTGGCTCACCGACATCCACGGCGCGTTCCTTTCTTGGTCGACGTGGCACTACCGACTTTCCCTCTTGCTTGTTCATGATTCAGTCCCAACCTTGCACCATTCCACCACCCACTCATGAAACTCCCTTCTCAATGTATGACAATCCGGCCAAGCGATACCATGCGACGCCTGCGCTGAATAAAAATGCATACTTACTCCGTACACACTCCACCATTCCCTTCCCATTCCCATGCCCATCTCCACTTCGACTTCTTCCTTCGCCCGCCCAAGCATCCCACCTGGACTCCCTAGCGGCACCACCCGAGGCTGAGAACCTAGAATAACAGACGGACCAACACAGTACACAAATTGACCACTCTGCCTGTGCGTTAGCTAGCGGCCGAGGGCCTCGCAAGGATCCTTGACAATGGCCTGCTTAACAGGTCTTGTGCCACATCTAAAAAACAAAAATTAGGCCTGACGACAAGACAAACCGTGGCATCTGTACTCCGTAGCTAGGTTCCCGTGCAAGAAGCAACGACCAAAGTTGGCCGCAAGCACCCCCCTTCTTCATCCATTTTAGCATGTTTCCACCAGATTTGCGTCTGGAAAAAAGACCTCTCAGGCAATCTCTCCAAAGCGAAAGTTTTCCTTTCCTCGGCTAACAAGATGCATTAATATAATCAGTATCAGCAGAAATTTCTTGAACCGCCAGTGTTTCAAAAAAAAAAAAAAATCACTCTCACCAGCCAACCACGTTAGCAGCTTACTGGGCGACGCGACTCAGTCCATTGATTCTCATCCATCGATCGAGTCGACGGTCTGGCCGAGACTGTCAGAACAGCCATGCTTCGTGACAGCTCAGCGTCCGACAGCTCTATTGTTGTAGTACACCAACCAAGCCACGCGTCAAATCAGCTCGTCCAACAAAGTAAGATTTATCTCTCTAGCTATTGCCAGCTTCGCCCTACAGCTCGTCAGGTGGTTCCTTTGACACAATATTGGTTTTTCCTGGCTTTGTTTCTTCTTTGCTACCTGTGCAGCTGCAGGAGGTCCTTCTTGCATATGTTCCAGGCAGACCTGAACATCGTGTTACGGACAGCAGCGCCTGTTGTCCAGAAGGACGATTACAATACTCTGCAATATGCACTGTGTGTGTTGTGCGCCATCAAAAGCAACTATGGTTGACTCGTCGACATGTCATAAAACTTTGCCTCCTAGAAAACAAGCAATATGCACTCGGGAATGGCTAGCTCGCACTGCACCACCGCACCAGGGCGCAACACAGTGTGCTGCATGCACTTTACGATTCGTCCCCTGTCTCGCGTTCGCACCAGTCAACCGCCACACATGTCATACATACAAACACAATACAGTGGCATTGGTTCTGACGCTGATTGCTGGTTTTTTGGGCCATGCATGCAAGGGCACGTCCGGGGGTATCTTGCATCCCATCGGCAGCAGCCACTGTTGGACACCCGCGAACCCATTCGACCACTGATTGTTACTTATTGCGCGCACCAGACTTGATTCGTTTTTATCCCCTGATTTACATAGCCCCTATTCTGTGTCCGTTGAGTTAACAAAGTTTGTTCGCTCGTCCTCAGGTAGCGGTGAGCTGGATTAGACTTCCGCTCTGCTCAGCCATAGCACCTTCCTTCACCAAGAAACAACACACAACACTCAAGACGATTCAGAGACCAGCGAGATCCGAAGCCTTTGTCTCAGCCAACGTGTAAGACTCCACCCTTTCTTTTTATAGCCTCTTGCTAGTTACTAGAAGCAGATGAGAATGGACATGCCGTGGAATGGAACTCCGTAGCGGAGGATGATACGGAGTATACTTGGCAGGTATGGCGGGCAGCTCAACCATCAGTAACGTAT
The DNA here is from genome assembly GCA_032433595.1 of Conoideocrella luteorostrata. NCBI lineage: Eukaryota > Fungi > Ascomycota > Sordariomycetes > Hypocreales > Clavicipitaceae > Conoideocrella > Conoideocrella luteorostrata. Next base: position 28,315 of record JASWJB010000276.1, read on the forward strand.
GGCTCGGCCCGCTCTAATTGCACGAGGCCACTCATTGAGCTCATTGAGCTGAAGCATCGCCCCAGTGTGCTTACACTAGTTACTAGATCACATGCATTATGTATGGAACTGGTACCCTGACCATAGATATGCCTTGTAGCTCGAGGTTGTTTTGATACATAATGGCTCTCCTGCATCAGCCACTCTAAAGCTGACTACCCTACACCTGAAATCTCGCGGCATTGACGCAAGCCAAGCCCTCCACGACGAACACTACAGCTTCCTTTCATTATTACCTACTGTTGACATATACATTTACACAATGCCTTAGAGTAGACATGTTGACAAAAGCCACATTTCGCAACCTCTATAAAATGCAGCCAAGAGTACTCAGTGATATGTACAGAAAAGCAAGAAGTAGCTGCATATATAATTTTAAATACTCGAAAAGAGATATATGTACCATCACGAAATACAAATCGGATTTATACTCTAAAAATATTTACATGTTATTGCGTTTGTCAAACGCAGGTTTTGGCAGCAGCGTGCCTACCTACCCGTATGCGCTGTTGTGCTGGGTCTTCCGAGGACGGACCGAGCGACTGCCAAACGCCGGCTGAGTCGATATCGTCATCTCCCCAAAATTCCACGCAGAAAATAAATAGTCGTCATAACCACATGTGTTGGTGATGGCGACTCAACAATGTCTTCGATGGCCTTTATTGGCACCTAAATTATTACGACCATCGGCAAAGCTTCAACTGAGCTGCTCTAGCCGACTACCAAGAACGACTGTGCGGCGCAAGTCCGGCCCGTACGGCTACACCCAGGCGAAAGCTCTTGTGTACTCTAAACATGGAGAGCCATCAGATGTTTTAAAGTGAGCTGACACCCCGTCTTCATTCATAACCGTCCTTGCTTACACTTGTACCCCTCAATTAGTCTTCACACGCATTCAATCTCCCCATCTATATCGAGCTCATCAGTCCTCGTCCGAACCCTCGCCGCGTCAATCAACCCAGCCGACATCAACACCGTCCAGGGTACATATGGATCTAAGCAACCTATGTCCTCGCTCATCGGTACCTCTGAGCCATCCGCTGTACCCGGTAACGAAGGCGTTTTCGAAGTCGTATCTGTCGGGGACTCATCCTCGACGCTGAAAAAGGGTGACTGGGTTATCCCCGCTGCTCAGCAAATTGGCACTTGGCGAACGCATGCAGTTTTCGGAGTGAGTGATGTTCTGAAGATCGAGAAAGATGGCCTGACGCCTACGCAAGCGGCGACGGTCAGCATCAACCCGTGCACGGCATATCGTATCCTACGGGATTATGGGCCGAGCGCCGGGTTGAAAACTGGGTTACCCATGAGACCGCTTGAACTTGGCGGAGGCGAATGGTTCATTCAGAACGGAGCCAATTCAGGCGTGGGACGGGCAGCAATTCAGTTCGGGAAGCTCTGGGGCTTACGAAGCATCAACGTTATCCGTGACAGGGACTCGATGGAGGAGACTGAAGCACTGAAGCAGGAGCTTGTTGGCTTGGGAGCCGACATTGTTGTGCCTGAGTCACAATTTCTATCTAGAGAATGGAAGGACCAACTTGCAGAGATCACCCGAGGTGGACGGGAAAAAATCGGGCTCGCACTCAACTGCGTGGGCGGCAAGTCTGCCACGGCTTTGGCGAGATCTTTGGGCGAGGGAGCCACCCTGGTGTCATATGGAGGCATGTCAAAACAGCCTGTTGCGCTGCCACTCGGGCTGCTCATCTTCAAGGACATTCGGTTTCTTGGCTTCTGGCTCTCCAAGTGGAATCAGAAGGACCCAACGGGACGGAAGCACATGGTTGATGATATTCTCAATTTAATGCGGCTTGGGCACTTCAAGGATGTGCCTGTGGACGAGATCAAGTGGAATTGGGAGACCGAGGAATCTACACTAAAAGAGGCTGCACAGGGGACGTTGAAAGGGTTCAGAAAAGGCAAGGGGGTCTTCTTACTTGGGGATACGTAGGCGGAGAGATAGGGGTCATTTGCTGCATTGTACAAAGGCGGGTTGATATCGTTGTCCAGGCAAAATTAAATGATGCCTACCCAGACCCGAGACATAACGCGAACTACTGTGCAAATCCTAAAAAAGCAGTCAATGTTCTACAGCAGGGCATAGCCGGCATCTCTTGTATAATACCATTTACCGCTAAGCCTACTACTGTAACAGGCCAAGCGGACGCCTCTCCTTTGTTGGATAGAAGGAAACAAGTTTGACTGGGGGGCCGAATGTAGCTCATGTATGCTTGTGCGCGCAACGCTGGTTTTGGCCATGTACGGTTTCACGTGCTGTACAACTAGAGTAAGTACCGACTTGAACAATAGCTGAATAAGCAAGCCGTGTAAGCGTTTGTCCTGTTCCTGCCTACTCTGTGTTTGTCCGCCCTGTCGCCTAGCTTGAGTACTTCCCCATAAAATAACTGTGCCTGGCTGTGATTCGAAGCAGAAGCAGTTGCAGCATGTGACATGTGAATTTGGATTCAAGCTTAGACGCACAATGATTGAGGTTTGCTTCTGCAGGAGGCTTTGTGTTTCACCCTCTGAGGCAGCATTCGCCGATGCAGAATCACTGCCATTGATTGATCCATCCAACCTGCAGCAATCATTTTGTTTGCTTAACTCATGGTGTAAGTGGATGCAGGTCGCGATGGAGCACCAAAGAGGTATCACAAAGTTGGCACATGCCGTCGCTTTGTGACATGCTCGGCCTTGGAAAGAGCCGAAGACCTCTTTCAACTTGCAATTTTCTTTTTGATTGTGTATACCGCTTGTCTTTGATTGTGTCATGTATCACGTGGAGTCACAACTGACGTTCTTACTTAATAACCTTGGACTCTACTCCATGCTTACGGACAGACGGCAGTGGCGGTCTCACCTTGCCCAACTGATATATTAATTCCTAGTTCGGAGCACTCCATACTGCGCGTATCAGCACCGATCACCCACACCATCCCTGCAATCTCCAGATTATACCCCTGGCTAGTCCCTACCAGACCTCGGCGGTGCATAACGATAGTTGCAGTGCAGATCTCTCGAAACCGAACACAATAAGCGGAGCCCAACACCTAATTACCGACTTCTCCCAACGGAGATCCTAGATTCGCTTCTCACAACCAGAACTCGGCCAAAGAAAAGACACGGAATCATCATCTGGTCTAATAAATCGAAATCGAAAAACGCTTCCAAAGCCCTCTAAGCCCGAAGGCGCGGAATACACCAGTGCAGCCTTGATGGTGACGTCGGGCACAGCCAAGCCCCAGCCGCCAGTGACGCATTCCACAGGCTGGGGCTTTCGCAGAGTACAACACTCACTCAGAAAAGAGATTTCCAAATTCTTCACTCCTTCTTCAAAACGCAAGAGAGAAGAAGGCGACGTGCTAGACACAGCCCAAGATGTAGCCGTCGAGACTGCGAACTCCCTGGGAGGCGCAAAACGGCGCAAATTAACAGACGCCTCAACTCGATCACTTTGCACAGCTCGCAGTGTCAGAGCTACAGCCCACGTCAACGGTGCACCCACACAACGTCTAGATGTTATCGTGTTTGGCAGCGGGGACGATGGCGAGCTGGGATTAGGCCATATAAGATATGATCGGAAGAACCCAGCTGTTGCAGACAAGCCTCGCCTCAATCATTTCCTGGATGCCAACGACGTTGGGGTCGTTCAGGTGGCTGTGGGGGCCAAGCATTGCGCTGCGCTTACTCATGATGGGCGTGTTTTGACTTGGGGAGCCAACGACTCTAGGGCGCTGGGTCGGAATACCATATGGGAAAAGACAAAAGAGTCGGACAAAGATATGACCGACCTCAACCCCATGGAGAGCTTGCCTGCTCCTGCAGAAGGGCTGGCCAACTTGAAATCAGGCATTGCACAGGTGGCTGCCACCGAAAACGCTACCTTCATCTTGACAAACTCAGGATTGGTATATGGCTGGGGCACCTTCCTTGTAAGAGATTCTCTTTATCCCTTGACCCATGTTCCAACCCCCCTCCCACCCCCCTCCCCAAAAAAAAGAAAAAGTAAACGGAGTTGTTTAGTATTAACTGTCTCCTAGGCAAGTGACGGTGTATATGGTTTCTTACGGGAAAAAATGCGGGTGAAAGAGCGGAAGAAGAAGACGAAGCCCAGCTATGAAGCAAGATTCCAAAAAACACCAATTCAAATCGAAGGTCTCAAGAACGTCAAAGCGCTCTCAGCTGGCACAAATCATATGCTCGCGCTTACCCAATCAGGAGATGTGTATGCTTGGGGTTCTGGCCAACAAGGGCAATTAGGTCGTCGCCTGGTTCAGCGCCATCAGTTCGAGTCGCTGATGCCTCGAATGGTGGACCTTCCTAGAAGAGGTATAGTGAAGATCTTTGCTGGGTTCAATCATAGCTTTGCTGTCGACAAGCAAGGACGAGTATGGACATGGGGGCTAAACAACTTTGGCCAGACGGGCATCCCGGCCAACGAGGAAAACTTGCACATTGGTATTCCTACGATTATTGAAGGCTTGAAGGGCTGTAAGATTCGGCACATGGCTGGTGGTTTGCACCATAGCCTGGCGTGCACAGAAGATGAACAAGTTCTTGCCTGGGGCCGCTGTGATGATAGTCAGATGGGCATGGATATATCTGCGCTGCCAAACGAGATGTTCCTCTTCGACAGCCGCGGAAAACGGCGTATATTACTGCAACCCACAGTGATACCTGGTAAGTAACTGCCACACCGTTATCTCGTTGTTTAAAGATAATAGTAACACTACCTGCCAGGAACTTCGGCTACCTTTGTTGCTGCCGGTATCGACAACTCCTTGTGTATCGACGCGGAGGGCACAGTCGTATCGTGGGGCTTCTCCGAGAACTTCCGCACTGGCTTGGGGACTCAAAAGACCATTGAGACACCTAGGGAACTAATTAGCAAAGGCGTGGTCAATAGGGCATTCACATTTGCTGGCTGTGGCGGACAATTCAGCGTTATTACCAGACCACACGAATGATATCCGCAAATTGAGGTACTTCCCTGGATCAACCCGACCGTGGTGATGGCTGGTCGACCATGTTGTACAATTTTCATTTTTGTTTGGTTAAGTTTTCTGCGACGATACCACATGACTTGGCGAACGTATAGACGGCTAAGCTTTTGTTTTTTTCTCCTTCTCTTCTCTGATCTTGATATTGAGTGTGTATTCGAAGATACGGGGCGTTTGAAGTGTTTGCTCGGACTGGATGAGGATGAGTATATGAAACAGATTAGCGGTCTGTTTTTCAAGCTGAATAACTAGCGTATGAACTAGATCATGACAAAACTCGCAACCAATATAGTTGCAGGACTTCATAAAGGAAACGGAAGGAAAGGCGGGATGATAGATAACTCCATCTAACTTTTATTTTATGCTCTTCTTCTTCTTCTTCTTGGCTTCCAACCTCCCATACTCTTTTAATTCTCTACTTCAATCTCACACGCATCGCGATGTCCTTCTCCGTCACAATTCCGCATTCAGCGCCTTCTCTTTGTCTAAGGACTTCAACAACTTCCTGCTGGGCTGGTTCTTCTCATTCGCACGGCTGACATGAATAGAGAGTTAAATTGCTATCTAATTAACGAGGTGCTAAATGCCTTTCTTATGCATAATTTTGAGAAACTTGGAGGAAGGCTAGAAATCTAGGGTGGCCAGCCAGCTACAAGTGGTTTTTTTTCCTGTGGCACCACCGTATACTCCCGAACAATGCGTTTCCACTGGATTTGGGCAAGGTCTGTTTTCCTTGTTGTTACGGGTAGAATCATCAGATGTCCCCCTATCCCCATCCTTCCTCTATATAGTTAGCCTTTACGAGATTCCTAGCTAAACACAACAGATAACTTACAACGAACAGTTCCAGCATGTAACACTTGTGACACACACGAATTGTTCCCCCGAGGGTCCATAACTCTGGTGACTGACCGTGCTGAGCGTTTATTGCTTGTAGGGTGAAGGGCCAATCATGAGCTCTGGCTTGACTAGGATGTCAAAGTCCTCCGAGCTGAGGGCTTGGAGCTCCATGGCGCTGTCCTTGAGGGTAAGGCCTTTCTTGTGGGCGTTCTTGGCGACCTTGGAGGCCATGTCGTAGCCGATCTTTGGGTTGAGGCAAGTGACCAGCATGAGACTAAGAAGAACCAAAGATTAGTATTCTTTTAGTTTTTAGTTTTTTTTGTTAATTGGTTAGCTGCAAAGGGCCCGTTGGAGAAACTTACGACTCCTGCATGATTTGGGCAATCTTCTCCTCGTTGGCCTGCAGACCAACAACGAGGTTCTTCTCAAACGAGCGCATACCATCAGCGAGAATGCGGGTGCTGTGTAAGAAGTTGCAAATAATGAGGGGCTTGTAGACGTTGAGCTCAAACTGGCCGTTCGCGCCGCCCATCGTGGTGGCGATATGGTTGCCCATGACCTGGGCGCAGACCATGGTGAGGGCCTCGCACTGCGTGGGGTTGACCTTGCCAGGCATGATGCTGCTGCCAGGCTCGTTCTCCGGGAGAGAAAGCTCGCCAAGACCGCAACGGGGACCGCTGCCCAGGTAGCGGATATCCTGGGCGATCTTGGTGAGGGAGGTTGCGAGGGTGTTGAGGCTGCCATGGGCCTGGACAAAGTCGTCGTGGGCGGCAAGAGCCTCGAACTTGTTGGGGGCCGTCTTGAACTCGGTGCCCGTCATCTTGGTGACTTCTTCGGCAATGGCCTCGGCGAATCCCTCAAACGTGTTAATGCCAGTGCCGACGGCGGTACCACCCTGTGCGAGGAGGCGCAGGTGAGGAAGAGAGCTCTCGATGCGCTCGATATTCGCGTCGAGCTGTCGAACATAGCCCGAGAACTCTTGGGCCAGAGTCAGGGGTGTGGCATCTTGCAGATGGGTTCGTCCAATTTTGATAATCTTCTTAGCCTCGAACTCATCTACCTTGACCTGGAGGGCGGCACGAAGGCTATGAAGGGCGGGAAGTAGCTCATTCTCTACCTCGAGGACAGCAGCGATGTGCATGACGGTCGGGAAGGTATCGTTGGAGGAGGCGCTGCGGTTGACGTGGTCGTTAGGGTGGACAGGCTTCTTGCTGCCCATCTGGCCGCCGAGGATCTCAATGGCTCGGTTGGAGATGACCTCGTTGGCGTTCATGTTGGACTGCGTGCCGGAGCCAGTCTGCCAGACCACGAGGGGGAAGTGGTCCATGAGCTTGCCATCAGCAACCTCCTTGGCGGCTTGCTGGATGGCCTGGCCGATCTTGGGATCTATTGCAACGGATGTGAATTAGTATTGCCAAAAGTGCAAAACCTGATTTTGGCGCATGGTGACGACTTGTTACGGCATTGTCAGGCGCAAAAGTGAGATATGTCTATCGAGAGAGCCGGAAGAAGACGTACCAAGGCCAAATCGCATGTTGACTGTGGCGGCAGCTCCCTTGAGGATGCCAAAGGCCTTGATAATGGGCGGAGGCATGCGATCCTGAGGCTGGTTGATGCGGAAGTTCTCGAGGGACCGCTCCGTCTGAGCTCCCCAGTACCGGTCTCCAGGGACCTGGATCTCGCCAAAGGCGTCGCTCTCGGTTCGGGGTGCTTGAGCCATGTTGATTGCGGTGCCGTGAATGCTTCTCCTAGGCGCACGGAAGACTGCGTCTCGATGACACATGCGGGCAGACTGACGACATTGTTGTAGTGACGCTCGCAGCTGCGGGGTACACGTGACTCTACTAATTTGGCCCAGGGCAGGTTTTGAAAGTGCGCGTATTATCATGATGAAAGGAAAAGCCGACAAATCAAGTGGTGAGATGATCAATTTGTCGTAAGATTCTTAAAAACTTGACTTTTCAGGAGGTTAGTTTTTAAATTTTTGAATGGGCGGGGCGTAGAGAGTCATATAGTCGAAATACGTGGTGTTTTACCCTTGTCCTGGCAAAAGTTTTAAATTGAGAGACTCACTTACTCCGTAGAGTGTGATCCACAACAGCGATAAGCTCGCTCCGCACGGAGTATAAATAAAGCATGTATGTATACCGAGTACGGAGTACGGAGTGAGGACCGCCCAAGCTCGTTTTATTATTAGATTTGATATACCCACTTGGAGCGTGGTTCGCAACCACAGGCAAAAAGCGATTTATGGGCTGGGCTCCGTGTAAAGCATGTTTACAGAATATGCAAGGCCAGCTTTCATATTGAATCTGTATGAAGAATTAGAGAAGAGATCATACGTGACCTAACGGAACGGTCGGAGTGGGCTCCTGCGAGTGCTGCGGTGTCTGCGCCCGCGCATAAGCTTGATTCCCCCCCCCCGTTCGAGGCAAAAGGATAATTATGTACTCCGCACGATACGTTGAACAAAGCAGTCTTCACCTGCTCAGGTGACACAATATAGCATGCGCGTTCTTCTAGCTGTACCTAGCATAGCTCCATACAATGAGAGTACACAGTTGTGTCGTTTTAAATTACTGACTAGGCTACAGGAAGTCGTATACGTTGGAACTCACCGCCCCCAAATCCTGGCGATCTTGTAAAGTACTCTGTACTGAGCATCAAAGTCTCTTTTCGTCACTGTCATCATTGGAACCCCTCCACCTTTGCCATTCTGTTCGGCGGCGTCTCTATATGAGTTGCTCTTGTGCAAATGATTGCACTCACCACGCGTGTTAGCCATGAGTAGTTTGCCCGCAGGTACTTGGTGTCTTTGCCGCGGTCATCACTCTGTTCGAGGCGGATCGCAACACGGTCCAATTAGCCAGCATGCGCTTGAGGTTCAACAGACAGGGGCCAAAAACCGAGACAGAATTGACTCGCACATCAGAGACCTTTTCAAAGTACCGAGCCAATGGGCGCACGAGTTCTCCGGAGCAAAATGGAAGAACGGTCTGTGCAACCGAAACAAGGGAGGTGACAAGTCCGTCCCCATTTTAAAAATCTGGGCACGAACAGTATTTTCGTAAACTTCTCTTATCAACAAAGGTATCTTTATGTGTGTTTACATCTAGGCTCGTAATGCTTGTGCCCACTCATGTAGTTTATCAATCACCACAGGCGCAAACGCTGTCAGCGTCCCTTCTATAACATTTCCAAAATAGAGGATCGCCTCCTCCTCGCTCAACTCCAGGTGAAACCTTTCCCGCACCTTCATCACCGCCTTGTCAGGCTCTAGTCGTATATCTGGAATATTGGCGTGCAGCATAAGACCGAATAAGTTCAAGATAAGATTGGATGATTTGCGGAGGGCAGTGAAGGACAGGAAGCAATATTGCTTGAATCTGTTATACAGCTCGGAATTGACGCCACCCATGCACTCAACCATTTCTTTCGATAGCTTCATAAGTGGGGCAAAAGGTTTAGGATCTCGGCCGAGGATGAAGCCAAAATCGGCGTGGAAGAAGTGTCCATCAGGAGCAAGGAGGAGGTTGTCCAGATGACGGTCACCAACGCCAAGGATGTACGTAATGACGCAATAGCCTGCGCATGACTTGATGTAGGTGTCCAGGGTCTCTTGCCGTACTCCCAGGGGCTGTTTGTCGTCGGGATTGTGATGTTTGAGGTATGCCAAGGCTGGATTGTTCCTGTATTTATTGGCAATGGCTGACAAGCTTTGGGATTGAACAAACTGTGAGGCACCAGCAGCTGCGCTGGTTGCCAGGATTTTGTAGGGCGATAGCTTCAGGTCAAGGTTCTCCTTTTGTAGAAGTTGGTCCATGAGCGTAATGATTTGGATTACCAACTGGTCTTGCCGCAAGTCGTCACCTAGCTTGAAAATGATTGGGTATGTGCTGCCGCTCGTGGTCTTGAAAGCGCATTTGATTGGGTTTAATGATGACTTGAAAACGGCAACTTGGTCAGGCACCACTCCTGTGATTTTGACCGATGGGTCCAGGGGCATGGCCAGCGGCGGATCAAAGGTGAGCAGCTCGTTTTTGGGATCTGCCAAAAAGTTCTTGAGGCGGTCGACCTTTTTCGCAATGCTCTCGCCAGATGACTTGATCTCACTTGCTATCTTGGACAGGATCGCCACCAATTCACCTTGGCGCAGCAGACTTTTCCGATCCTCGATTCCGGTTGGTGTTTTAACCAGTTCCATCATAAAGTCATAAGCGACCTTGCGATATATGTTTCGGTTGTCAATGCCTTGCTCGGGGCTGTGGTCGTCACATTCCACCATGAGATACCAGTGAAAGTAGTTGCCGAGCAAGAAATTGGCGGCGGCGCGTTGGATGAGGAATCTCGCTAGGGACGAGTCTTGGGTGCCTTCTTGTTCCGAGTCCATAGATATGTGCTCATACTTGAGTGCCTGCACAAGCTGGAGCAGATAGAGCAGCAGCTCCTGGTCATCTGCTTTCCGTAATCTGTCCACGGCATAAGACCGAACAGCCGGATTGTCAAATGTTGGGCCAAGAAGTTCGAGGGCATCATCCACATCAATCTCGGTCCATCGGCCGAGGACCTGTATAGCCTGCTTGGATTCGCTCTGATCGCTCCAGTTCACTGACTTGACGAACTTGGTCACAGCTCGTTTGTCTCGAGTTAAATGATACCTAAACTTCCAGACCAGGTCGGTTTCCTCGGGCGATAGAACATGCGTTGGGGAGTACGACATAATCAGGTTCAGCTCATCACGAACCTTTGCATTCGGCTTGAGATCCTTGTCCAAAATTCCGTGCCGGTGTGAGCTTCGGAACAGCCGTCTATGTTTCGCTTCCGCGGGATTGTCTCTCTGCCCAACTTCTGGATCGTACACTTTGATTAGTCTTGGGCCAAACCCGTCAGAGCTCTCCTCCACAGCGTTGATTCCTGGTCCAAAATGAACCTGTGGCTGATGGAGTGGCAGCGTTCCTTGAGATGCGGACAGGGGCTTGAGAGCCGATATTGGTGGAGGATCGTACTCGTGATCCGCGAACACAACCGGAAAATCAAATCGGGGCAGTTCAACATTGAGCAAAAATGCTGAAGTGTCCACGCGTCCGTCATCGTGACCTTCGTTATCGCTATGAGTGCCGTCCCCAGTTTCATTATCTCCGTTAAGGGCTCGCTGGCGCTGAAGCATTTTCATAGACGACTTAGCCGCTTGAAGGCCCTTCTTTTCGAAACTTCGAAATACCATTTGGTCAAGCCAGTCCACACGTGGAATTTCTCCCATCTCATGCTTTTTGAACAGCTTCTCCATTCTATCCAACTCTTCGGCATCCTTATCGAGCAGCGGACCGCTGCCGCTCTGCAGGCTAGCCTTCTTTTTGGCTGCGACCAAGGCCGGCGTAGTCGTGTTCTCTGTTCCATCTGCATACTTATGCCTGTGGACTAGGCATTTCTGACGCCCCTTTTGCGTTTGATTGTCGGCGTCAAACATTGCCAATGTAGTCCCCCCAAATGGAATAGCATGCCCGATGGCTTTCGTCCCTCCGGTAGGCGACAAGTCCCATATTGTGATGGCGAGGCGAGCGTTTGCAGGCAGCGACTTGTATGAGATGGGCAGCTCCAGCCACTCATTCCATCTGCGCCCACCGCAGCTTGTCAGCGAGCCTACAATCTCATGAAGATGGACATGTTAAGCTATCACGTACTTTCGTTCAGACCTGAAGGGCTTATAGGCTGTTTGCACAGGCACCGTAAGGGGTTTTGACCCAGCCCAAACTTGTACAGTTACATATAGGTCAGAGTGTGGGCTAGGACAGTGTCAGTAAGATGCAGAAGAGGTGCGGCTCGGCGAGCGAAGATTCGTCTACCTGATATTGGAACCGACATGTCGAAGGTCGGGTCGCTCAAGAAGGACGGAAAATTTGACAGGCGGCTCTTCTCCCTCCAGATTCATTCTGTGAAAGTCAGCAAACAAATCTCTTGTGCGCAAGCAGAAGAAGCTGGCAACAAGATGGGCAATATATGGTGAGGCATACATTCGAATGCTCACTGGATAGTCAACGTCTTTGGAGCCCGCAAAGGAGAACGGGTCCATTCGCCCGTAATCAGTCATGGCAATGGCTCATCTCATTCTGGGCGGCTCGAGTTGGAAGAGGGAAGATTGCACTAGAAGCCGTCGGTCTGGGGGTGTTTACAAGTTGAGGTTGTAGATGTGGGAGCTGGATCACTCATCCCGTGCTGAAGCACACGGGACCTGGGGACATGCGGCGACGTCTCCAATCAGCAGCGGAGCAGAGCTCACTAGAGAGGCGGAGTGCAGAGTTAAGAGCCACCTGTGGCCAAGTGACAGCTGCCTACTCCGTACCCTCCGCCGGATCGCCGTGCATGCACGTTCTAAATAAATAACCCCTAGCGTGATCCATTGTTTGGGACTCGTTTTCAGGAAAAGGACCCGGCAGATCCAGGGACAACGTTGGAGTCTTCTTCCCATCTACACAATTCTATGGAAATTTTCTAGAAGCCATCCAGCTCTCATCAAGCCACGATTCGGCGCCTTGACTGCCTCTCAGTCCTGAAACCATCGCCAAGCTTCACGTTAAGATTGGAGCAGCAGGAGCCACTGCATTGACATAAACATCGCGATGGTTTCGCCCAAATCGACATAAACCCGACCAGCGAAGCTTCGATTGGTGGTTGTTGCCGCCTACGACGTGATAAAAGCATGGCCAAGTACCAGCTCGCTCGAATTTGAATTTGATTTGATTCACCACAAGCCATGCGTAAAATCAGAAAAAACAACCACGCATCGAAAATCGCTGCGAACTTTACCATCCCGTGCTTCACATTCATCAAATAGAATGAGCATGGCGCCTCCTCATGACAGCCGATGATCTCATATTTGAACCAGTCTTCCGCCACTCGAGTACCCCTCACGAAGCTCGCGGCTGCCGTGAGGGCAGGCATTGCAGCTGCAAGGACAAAATTGAGCAACTTCATAATTAGAATAAGTTCTCTCTGGCTGATAAAGGCCGGCTGGTGAAAGTTGACTGATGGAAGTTCAGTCTCAGTCAAAGTATAGAGCGGGGGAAAAGAGGCATGGAAAGGGTAAAAGTGATAAATCATTAGCGCCTGGACCAAGAACGCGGTCGCGTGCTTGATAACCAGAGCATGCCAACGACGTTACAAGTACAAAAATAGCATAGATGAATGAATGCCTGGATATTTGTACCCCGTACCCCGCGTACTGGCTTGCTCTATAACTTACTGGTTCGCATATTCAGCGTGTCGGTATTCATCGCAGTCCAATTAAATCGAAGGTCTTGTTTTTTCTCGCATATACCACTCAGCACTCCATAGTTATAACACCGGATTCAATTCATACAGGCACGTGCAATGCACTTGATTCTGCCGTTTTTTTTTTTTTTTTTGGTTTTTGGTTCTGTTTCCCCAAATCGTATCAGCTTTTCAACGTCAAGCCAGATGGAAAGTTGGCCATAGTCTTTTTTTTTTTTTGACAGAACCGCTATCGAGTGTGTGCGGCGCTGCAGCCCAGCCTGTGTGGCTAGGTTTGGGATCAGCTGCAGATGCTCCTCAACCTTGGCCACAATGGTTTGGTGGGTTCGGGTATCTACTTCATATCATCATCTTGCCAAACAACACCGTCTCATGTCCGCCCACATGAGATGTTTCTCTACTGTACATCCTCTCCCTCAACTCCGTTCAGATAGTAAATTGTTAAACAATACAAGAACCCTCTCCGTTCCCCGGGTAACATTACTTCATACACTATCAACAGTAGAGTTGATCACAGTCTCCCCTTCCGCAGTCATTTCTTCCCCTGCAAGTGCCACTGAAACACCTTTCTAAATGTCTCCTTGGCATTACTCTCAATTACCTCACCATGGCAAGGAATCAGGATCGTAAAGTCCCACTGGTCAATCACCTTGAGACTGTCACTTACGCTGACACGGTCTTTGGTAGCAAGATACCAGTTGAAGCGCTTCATCCAAGTTGCATCACCAGCTGTGCTCTGTGCCCCCTGGAACAGCTTATCAGCCAAGCCACCTGACTTCTGACCATCAGGCACTTTGCTGTATTGCTCAATGGCGGGTAAGTTGAACATGAGATCGGCTTCGATGAGAACCTTTTCGGGCTTGTAGTTGAAGACGATCTCTTTGTTCGCGTGGCCATCGACATATTCGTACTCAAAGTCGGCGTCGAACTCTTCGCTGATTTCGACCTGGCGCTTGCCCTCCCTCTTGAATACAATGGCGAACTCGTCACTGCTGATTTTGGGGTCGTTGTGCTGCTTGGCACGCTTTTCCGGAAGACCCTCGGGGCCGATGATTTTGGCACCGGGATACTCTTTGGCCCATTCCGAGATGAAGATGTGGTGCTCAAAATCGAGTGCGATTATGTACGCTACTTGGCCACCAAGTTCGGCGACTTTGGCTTTGGATTCTTCAGTGAGCGCAACGGGAGAGAAGACGGCGAGATTGCCAGATGTAAGCTTGACTAAAGAGTTAGGGTCAGCAACAGTGGTGAGAGATATGACGTGATGGAAGAGAAGCGAGGCTAGACATACCAAGTGTGCCGCGGCCCCCAATCTTGATCTTGCCAAATCGCGAAAAGGGGACTGAAAATGTGACAACGTTGGGAGTGACGTTGCGGATGACCATGAGGTCCGCCGGATTGGAGGGAATAAGTTCAGCCGACATGTTGTGTGCCTTGGCGGTGCTGGATGCAAACGTGCGTTTGATGTATTGTACAACAGATCTTAATGCAAGAGTTGTTGGAGTGCGAAGATGTGGCAGACAAATCAATGATGCGGCGACACGGCTATTTAAACGAGTCGAGGGCGAAGGTACAATGCAATCATCGATGACGCCAAAACTATGTCGGCGTCTCGGCAATGGTACGCCACGGGTTGAAGAAACGGTACGGAAGTTAATACTGTTGAAGCTAATATTAGCTTTATTAATTATAGCAGTACTGGTGCGGACTGGGCAATTCTTTGCATGCGTATTTTTCAATGCCCGAATACGCATGTGTGGCAAAGAGTAAGGCTTGACAATTCCAAATTTCAAACGTGGCGCCATTCGGGGTTCGCCCGGCGTTTTTCGCATCATCAAATCAATTACAAATATGCTTTTGTGGAGGATGAGCCGAGGACGAAAAGGCCGGCGTGAAGACCTCGATTGAGCTTAATCTTGCCATGTCGCCGGAGCTAGAGCACCCATGAACCATGACATCAATGAATCCAGTTTGACTCGCGGCGGCCAGGCAGTAACTCGGTAAAGGGTCAAACGTAGGGCCGGCTCTAAGTATTTTAGTCACGGGTCTGTTTGGCCGTCTAACTGGATCCAGGTCCGGAGCCGCCACCCGGTCAAAAATCAATACTCCAAATTAATATCCTGCAGATGATGAAGGGGAAAGGTGGGCTAGTTGATGTGCCGTGCGGCTTGTCTTGTCGGGTGCGAAGACAGGGATCGGCCTTCTGGGTTTGCCCACAGTCGGACGAATTCATTGCATTTGCCATTTTCCATCCTAGTTTGTCATGCAGCCACATATGCGATTAAAAAAATTACAGTGGTTGTTGTTAACCTTCACCCGATTGCGTATTCGAGCGACTGCGTATTCGAAGCGCCCCGTAACGGACATGGTGCTGACTGGAATGTTACCATGAACGTTGCTCATCTCCAACTGGCGGTAACACAGCTCAAGATAACACAGCTCAAGATTGGGACGGCCAGAGACAACTTGCGTGAGATAGCAAAGGGACAGCGTTAACTAGTTATCCAGCTCCCTTTTTTGTGAGGAGATATTCTATAAGCATAGCTAATTGACTGCTATAAGCCGCCTCCCAAGTCCACAAAATCTTCTACTAACAGGATCCCGAATTTACACACAGCAGTACTCCGTACTTGGCATATATTTAGCGTTTACAGAGTACTCGGTGCATAATAGCGCACAATAGCGTGTAATACAGCGTGTGCTAGCTAAATAAAAGTCTAGAAAAGAATTACACATAATAAAGTCGTAAATTAAGTCGGCTGCCTAGGGCGATGGCGAGCGATGGCGACTGTGTGCACTCTGTTGCTCGTTATACCGGTGGATGATGCCGGATATCGAGCCTGGAGGAACTCCCTCTTCAGCTGCGATCCGCCGCTGGGAAATGCCGCATTTAAACTTTGTATAGTCCGTATATCCTTGTACGCTTGTGAGGGCTATATTCAACCCGCGATATAATTCTAGGCATTTTTAGTGATATTATTAATGTTTAGAGTTAGAAGGTTTATTATCGCAGCACGCGTTAACGCGATTCGCAATATAGATCAGATGGGTTGCATCGTCATTAAAATGCTCCCACTGTACTCCTCCGCTCCAGGTCCGCAGCGCGCGCTTGTAGAGACACGACCTTAAGCTCGAGTCCTTAACAATTTGTTGGTATAATTGCTCTACCTAGACTCGGCCAGGCCAGCTGCTGAATGTGTCTCTACAATAACATAGTTGTGCTTAACATTTTGCCATACCTTCCGATCACCAGATGATTCACTCACACTTGCCGCCCCTTGAGCAGCATTTGACACGAGACGGGATAGTCTTCACTCAGATACAGAATGCAAGCCGTATTCAAATTTGTCGTTATCCTGTCTACTGTCATTCACACCGGACACAGCCTAGTACATGCGTGCGATACCGTTGATTCATAACACAGTTTCTGTTACAATCAGTACTCCGTAAATCCATCCGCATTAAGTATACCAGCCCCGTGCTCCTGTTCCAGAGTGTGCTGCTTCCCGACGATGGGGTATCATCGGGTTGGTGATACTAAAAACTTCTATAATTTCCCGCCAAGTGTTCTCATCCATGGACAAGATTGCTTGATGCTTCGACGCACCATGGCGATGAGTACCATCGTCAGTCGCTTCTCGCTCCACAGGGGCTGTAAAATGGCTGTTAGTTTCTCCAGGCTAATACAAGGTGTATAAAGGTGAGCATACCGAGTGCAGGAAGGTCGAACTCATCCAACTCTATCTTAACTCGTCCATCTCTGATTAGAAAACTGACATAGAACAAATTCTCCACCGTCTGTCCAAACGAGTCGGGATTTACAACAAATCGCATCAAGTCTATGCCTCCAGTACTCCGAAGTCCATGTTGGTGCATAAGTCTCGTCGTTTCTTCTTCCTCCATTTCGTCTTCAATCAAGTCTCGAACAGTTTCTTGTGCCTCAGCTTGGATTTCATGTAGATGTTGTAAGATGTTCGTGCATATGGCGGTTAGATCATTCTCTTTCTTTGCCATATCATCCACGCTGAGAACTTCAGGCCTCGTCTCCGTCAGATTATTGGGTCGAAACGGAGCGCTTCGTTTTACAATTTTGCGGACTTTCTTCTCGACCGACAATGGTCCCAGCAGAAAAGCGGGCAGAGCAGGTCTTCGGATATGCGGCAAACATGCAAAGCGACCCAGGTGTGGCCAGTTCATCATATCGCCTTCGTCGCCGATATCGTCGTCATTATCGTCATCTTCGCTCCGTCTGTATCGGGATACAGTCCTTCGTTGCCGCTGTGTGCTTGAAAGTTCCGCGGCGTTATCGTCACTGATGCCGCCCCCGTGTCGCATATAAGTAATGGCTTTAGACACGAATTCATCCACATCTATCCCTTGTGACAAGCTGCCATGAACCAGACGCAAAGTTTTGCGATACGAGAGATCGGTCGTGCTGACAAGCAGACGTGAATCAATAGTTGCCTCAGTCGTTTGCTTCACTTGTTTGGAGAGCTGGTTGGCTTTCCGAATCGCCTGGAACAATCCACGGGAATCGCTCTGCAAGTATTCGTCTGAATTTTGATTCACCTCTTTCAATAGCTCTCTCAGTTCCCTCTGCAGTACTCGCCGCTCTTGCGGGGGCTGGTCCGGATCGTAGATATCCCGAATTTCATCATTGTCGCTGTTCTCATCATTGTCGCTGTTCTCATCACTATCGGGGCCAACAGTCCTTCGTCGGTTACTTGTTGGCTCTGACGCCAGTGTATTGGTCCTTTTCCGCTTAGATCCAGATGCGCTTCGCCCATCGGGCCTTTTCCGTACGGCTAGATCATGACTTGTAGATGCGGATGCTTGTGACTGTGAGGGTGATGTAGTCTGCGACGGGATGTCGTCCGACAACTGGCGAACACGTGTGGGCATCACCGCGGAGAGCGAGGAGAGATGTAGCCTTCAGAGAACTTCTGGCGTAAACATCCAATTTGCTCGCTCCGAATGTTCGTGTATTTGACAATGGGGTGCTCCTCAGCTTCCTTTCGCGTCTATTATGCTGGTTGGTCTCGCAGGTATAAATTGCCCAGACACCTAAGTGAGTCGCGTGGGAGACGCGACACTAATCAAGTCCAACCGACAACTAAGCAGTTAGCTACTCCGTAGTTACCCCTCTTTCTACTCCGTAGGTAGGAGCGTGTTGCGTCACTAGCGCGTAGATACCCTATAGGAGATGTTGAATTTGAATACAACTCGAATGGCATCTCAAGAGGCTTATTCCCTATTTTATAATGCATCTATGCTATGCAAGATTTACGCGTTGAACTTACCGTGGTGAGAAAAAAGGCACCCGGTACGAGAGAATGATACAGTTAGCGTCCACACGCTATAGTTGCTGGACCCTTATACTGCCCTGCGGATAGCACCGCTTACATGAAATCTCGTTGTCCCTGTTTCTTATTGTTGGCTGTTTTCCGACATATTAATGCATACTGTGACCACTTGTGCGCAACTGAACTAGCATATTTTGACCTCTATAAGCACATCATGGAAGGTCCGCGAACGATGTTGGGTTTAAAGACAAATGGAAGTGCGCGTGGTGCAAGCCATCATATGGCCAACTAACCATTTCCGAGCATAGATGTGGACCACGAGACCGATCTTAACTTGCTGGTTTTCTCTGAAATGGCGCATCCTGCAGCCTGGCCTGGTTGAACCGATCGGAAGCGTGCCAATATGGAAGATAGTCTCTTTTCGAAAGATACCAGAGTGACACGGGTTGTAGTATTTAGGCCCGTGGCCTGCGGTTAATAACCTCATCCTCGTGCGACGTGGAGGCTGTCAGTGCCATTCAGAAAGTAAGAAAAGCCGCAAGTGGTACTGGATCGAATTTGTCCGTGCAGTCGCACATCACATCTCGTTCATTCAGCCCGCCTTGTTGTGTGTGGCATGTGCCTGACGACAAGCCTGCCATCCATTAGCTGCAACAAGCCAGGTGGTGCCCCTGCATGATCAATAGCAGGACACCCTCATGGTGACGACCGGAACGGGACGCCGAACATCCTTGGAGAACTGGCCGAGCTTTCATTTATTTACTTGGTAATTCATCTTATATTCGGTCATGGAACAAGCATGGGCAGTGTTAATGACATAGGTCGAGGTGCTACCGCACTAAATAGTGAAGTGTCTGCGTGTCTTGTACTGCAAAGCCGAGACGATTTGTGAAAGCTAGTTACTGTCTAATATTAGTTATCAGCGGAAGTTTTGGAACAAGATTTCTCGACTCACACCAACTGCGGACGCTTGCGTTTGGGAAAGGCAGGACGGCTGCCCACTGCGCGAGTGCTCGGCCACAAGGGCCACACACATCGTCAACGCAAACGCCGCTGGACTGCGAGGTGGTTCAGCCTGGTCCACCCAGTCAGGAAAATATGCGCACGAGGACAAGCCAAAAGTTGAGATTTGGACGTCACTGACTGCCAGAAAACGGGCCTTTCCCCAGCTTACTTTACTGAAGATGGTCATTTTGAACATTCTATCTAGCTGCAAAACACCTCACCTCGACTCCGCAGGGAAAGCAGAAGCGCAAGCAGCAAAGTCCAGCAAATGGACTCCGTGCCCCCCATAAATCACTAGTTGTTCCATGGCGCGGAAGCCCACGATTCGTTCGCATTGTTCCAATTACCCGAAGCCTGCAGTGCTTCCAGGGTACCTACGTCTCCGCCCATGGACGCCCATATCCTTCCCATGGAGCTGTTGTTTGTCTGCTGGGTCCCGAGACGCTCGGTGGTACAAACCTGGAAGCCTCCGCCGAATTCCAAGAACGTATCATGCTTAAAGACTGACAGCCCAAGCTGGTCCATCAGACCACTGGCTGCACGCCACATTCTACAGCTAGGTTGAGCTAGCATGCTTTTATGGATGGGGATCTACTTTATGTTGATAGCCAAATCAATGGATGGCACAAGACATTGTAGTGGTTGCGTCGCTAAATTGGGTAGCACTTGGTACCTCACTTGGGCGTCGGAAAGGCACGCATACGCGTGGCCGCCAAGAGTCTGGTGCAACAAAATGCCGCTGTTCGGCGACGTCCCAAACATTCGAGAGATGTCTGCTGTTCCATGCATGTGTATGCTCCGTATAAGCTCCGAAACCCCGCCGAAGATGCGGAACTGGGTGGCTGTGAAGGTCCACGATAACGATTAACTACTACTCCGTACCCCGCTATCCACTCGCTACTCACAGTGGGGTGTCGTACCCAAGCAAATGCAGGACCAAGCAGGACAATGCGTGCAAAACATATTTAGGCAAGTACGGAGCACAATACATCCTTATTTTACCGAGTACTTAAGCACAATACACAAATATCTCAACTGTGCAGCCACCTGAGGTCCCAGAACTTGCGGTATGATGCGCAGGACAGATCAACAGCCTCTCGTGTGCTTTGGAAGGTTGTTGGAGGTGACGTATCTGCTGGGCGGATTGTCAACATTGCGTCCAGCATCACGCCAAGCCAATTTTTAGCCCCCAACGCTTCCGTGGAGGACCATCTAACCCCAAGATGACTGGCAAGCTCGACATGGACCGCTATTTGCCTACTGTAGTCCACTATATGCCCAGAAGTATCCCATGCGCGCTTGGCCTGCTTCTCCATACTCAAGGACTTATGTAGGAATGGGGCAGTCCTCAGCCACTTGAGTAAGTACCCGGCAGCACTTACCTCGCACAGTGGTGTATTGCAAGGGTAGTTTCTTGGCCCATCCCGGCTTAAAGTACCAAGGCTATTGGCGTCAAGGACTGGCCAGTTTCTTTGTGCTCGTTGCTTGTGCTCGTTGCTTGTGCTCGTTGCTTGCGCTTCATGCTTGCACTTGTGCTTGATGCTTGTGCTTGTGCTTGTGCTTGTGCTTGTGCTTGTGCTTGTGCTTGTGCTTGAGCTTGTGCTTGCTTGACTAGCCACAAGCCAGTAGACCATGTCAATGCAAGCCCGTCGACCCTTCCAAGCTTTGGTGCTCCTTTGCTCGTAGTGTCGTTACTCTACAAAAGGCGACCCGAGCCTCTTTCTTTTACGCGATACGTGTGACGTCTTCTTCTACCACTATCCCCTCATTTATTCCCCATTATTCCACAAGGATCCACGTCTGTTCCTTGCTTTGGAGAGTGTACCATCTTGTGAGAGCAGCTGTTTCCGCCAGGACAAGAGGCAAGACACTGTCGCCGTTTCCATGGTTTCGAGGAGGTAAAATTCCATACGATATTAGAAACCTCACGCGCTGTGCTCGGGGAGCAGCTATACAAAGTGGTATACTCTCGATAGAAGCTTGACAGCTTCACATACAATAGGCTTCCGTCGTGACCGGTCGAATTGGGTTTCATGGTGTCAACATTCACCCCGATCGCTCGCACGTATTCCTCTGGCACTTTGCCGCGGACTCGCCCTCAAACAAATTGAGGCTTAGACTTGGGCTCTTTCTTTGTCGACTGTCCCACTGTGCAGGTCGAAGCACCACGCACTCATAACTGGGCTCTTTGTATAATTCTCTTTATCCGTCGTCACAGATTTCTGGACCTGTAGTCGTTGCATTTGTCTCTGCGCATCTTGAAAAGCAGCTCAGGACTCTACTCACAGTGCTTGCCCATTATGACTGGCCCTACGACAACACCAAGATACAGCGCGGAGGATTTTGAGACGGCTTCGATACGATCTGCTGCTCCTTCGTATGGTAAGATCTCTGCCCGTCGATTTTGTCAACTGCTTGTACTAAATTTCAACAAAAATGGTAGTGTCCGATGTACCATCTTACCATACCCTTCCTTACAATCACAACGAAGTGATTCCACCTTATAGTCCTCAGGTTCCTAGAACCGCCACTCTAATTTCGAGTGCCTCTGCTCCTTTGTTCGCTCCTGGTCGCCAGAGGGCCACTACGCCTCGGCAACAAACTATTGGCTTGCCTCCCTTGCCTCCAGTTGCCTCCCAGAGTGCCATGTCATTACACAGTTTCCAACTGCCAACCTGGTCTGCCAACAATGGCCCGGCAGCCCGCCACTACCGTAATGTTGCTGAACGACGCATCACCTCCGGGAGATATGCTGGACCATCGGAACCCATGGCTCGTCAGAACTCTAATGAGAGAGCGATAGATAACCGAACGGGGAACGAAGAGCCGGATATGCGACCGCTGGAAGATCCATATCTTGTTGGCGAGGTGGCAGCAGCGCAGGCCCGCCGAGAGAGGCTTCTTCGTGAAACTGGTGAGGATATTCTGGTGCGAGAGGACAGACAGTGGGACTGGCTCCTCGGTAAGTAAACCTTTTCGTCATATCAGCCGTGTCTTCTAGTAAATGAGAAGTACCCTCGTGTTAACGTTATGTAGCACAAATGACGAAATGGGATGAGCGTGAGAGAAGTTGGGCTCGCTTCCGCCGTGACGCAGAAAATAATCAGCGAAAGAAGCTTCTTCGCCGAATTGGAGGCCGACTGCTACCAACATAGATGGGGAAAGTGAGTGTGGCTTTGGCGCCAGATGCTTGGTTGTGGTTCATTCACATTATCGCACCACTGGTTGGGCACTTACTCATTCATTATGGCACATGTCACGAATCCATTGAAGCATCTAACGGCGCACATGTCTAGATGGGGTTGTATTTTTTTTGTGTTTGCATTGTGGATAATTCTAGTTCACGGAGTTGCGTTCATCATCGGGAGATTCGCATCCCCGCTCCTGTGATCTCCTTAGAGGTGGCATCCTATAAGTTAGTGAATTCAACTTCTCTTACATACGTGATTGGAGAAAGTGTTGGCCCTGATGCAAAAAGCAAGTCCAAGCACGTCTTGAATGTCTTGGCCGGTAATAGTGGATTGATGGATGGAACAACTCTCAAAAAAGGCGTAGGAAACTTGAGTCGACTTTATTAAACGCCTCTGCTTTGCTACCATACGTTTCAATGTAAATGTACACGGTCCCTTAACGCCATGCCCTATGCAGCTAGTAAGACATTGCTTCCAGTTGCCTGTCAACAGCATCCCATCTTTTAGTATGTTTAGTTGTTCGAGTAATACAGTGGGCCAGCTATAGCTTGCTTGTTGCCATATTGGCGATACAAAATTATCTGGTTCAACCTTTGCTTCGAGAGTTGAGAAGTAGGGCAACAATCAGGCTGGATATGGTTAGCCACACACAATAATCTGAAAAAGAAAACTACCACATCTTGGAGCTACATACCCGTAAAGACCAAGGACTTCTCCGAAAATGAGGATCAAAACCATGCCGACAAAGATTCTCGACTGCTCCATGTATGCACGCACACCCGTGTCACCGACAATACCAATGCAGTAACCAGCAGCCAGGCCGGTCATGCCAACAGAGACACCGCATGCAAGGTGCATGAAGCCACTGGAGTCAGACTGATTAGATTTATGTCTCAAGTATTCGCCAAGACTATCGAGGAGATACGAACGTGAAGAGGGCGTAGCTTTGGCCAGCAGATGGTGGAGCGAGGTCCTGCGCAATGAGGACTGATATAACGAGGGAATAGACAGCGATGATACCGGACATGACAACAGGGATCAGACACTACAAACGGAAGTAGCAGTTAACACAACGTAAACTTGTTTGCACTCGGGATACAGGGGGGAAGGGGGCGAGGCGGAATCAAACCTTCATGATAAGATCAGGACGAAATGTTCCCACGCCGGCAATACCAATGCCGGACTTTGCAGTGCCGTACGCAGCTCCAACAGCTACATATTTCGAGTGTCAGTGACTCCGGTTCGATGTCTGGGTGGAAGACTTCCCGTCGTTATATCTTACATCCGAAGATCATGGCAGCAGCGATACCAGCCTGCAATGTCGCAAACGCTCGAATTAGCATGGGGAGGAAGCCTGGGGCTGAGTCGGCGGCAGAGAATAGGGGAGCTTACCATCCCAATGAAGGGAGCGAACTTGGGAGTGTACTCGGACTCCATGACGGGGAGGGATGCGATGCTGCTGAGTGGGAGCTGTTAATTTGACGAGGAACGAGTCGTGGAGGAGCTCTACGAAACGTACGCAACTGGCGGACTTCCATCACGGTTTCGGGCCAGGCAGCTCGTCCAAAGTGGCGCGTCATGGGGACCAATGAGGTTGGCGTTTGGTGTGGTGACTTGGCACGTGATTTAGATGCCTCTGGCTGTTCTTGTCCTGGGTTACTACTACCTCGCCATGAGTGACATAACCTATTCTGCTTGCACATGCTGCAAAATTTGATTTCTCTTAAAAGAGACATCTGGTAATTTGCTAAAGGGATGTGGAAACTTGCGGTAGTGTCTAATTTTTCTATTCCTTCCTGTGAAGTTTAGAATCGAAGGAAACATTCCGAAAGGCACGTTGGTCTCAGGGTCTTGCTTGTGAGAAAAGGTCAGCATGCGGACCAAAGAGTACGTGGGATGTTTGCGGCACGGGTCTAGATGAAGGGTTGATATGGCTACCTGTTGAATCTCTTCGTTCTCGATCGTTCCTTGGTCACAACTGGCCGGAAAGTGGTCTGGCTCATCGTTGGCGCATATCCCCGGAAACAAATCATGGCTTATTTTAATAGACCGGGGTCGAGCTTTTGACCTGGGCTGGCACTCCCGATAACAGTCATTCCTCTCTTGGTTGGACCATCTTGCAATGTGAACAACTCTAGCTAGGGGTCTGATCTAAATGAACCACGATGGTCGCCTGGTTATAAATTATTAGGAATGTTAACAATAGTTTACGGAGTATTGATATTATCAAAATAAGAATAATATAGCATATGATAATGCATCCATTAATCTTATGCCAATACAGTATTTGAAGAGGCTAAAACCCCAACCGGTCAGTTTACTTGGATCGGACCCTCATTATCTGTCAGTTCAGTTGACACATTTTCAAACCCCTTCATTCACCATTGGCTAAAATTAAATTGCCGCATCGCAAACCCCTCTCACTGTGCCATGTTCGATCCAGGTGGCAAATTGGCAAACATGCTTATTCACTTGATTGATTTTCCGTGTCGCTAAACTCAACGACTATCGGGTGAATCAGTTGAGCCAGCGGCCACGATGCGTCTTCAGAGAATATTGCATACATAGAGCTGCCATCCCTTGCGCTAGATTTTTTTTATTGTTATTGTTATTGTTATTTTTATTTTTTATAATTTTCGTGCTTCATCATTAACACTCTGTTATAGCCCGTGTAAAAGCCCATTGGACTACTCGTAGAGTGCTTTGAGATCAGATATTTGGTCTGCCCGGAGTTGGAGGGACTGACTGAAAGTTGAACAGGGGTCTCCGTAGAGGCCACAAGCTGCAGCGTCTGTGCTTGCTGCCCGAGAGACAGCCAATTTCACAGACCAGCCAGTGAACCAGTCCACCGAGAGTCTGCGCCAGTGCCGCGCACCACAGCCATCTTAACCCGTCGGCGGCGCAGCCAAGCCCTGCCGTCCACTAACTAAACTATTGCTGATGCTGTGTCTGTTGCTGGGCTCTGGTGCTATCATTGCTCCTGCAGAACTCCCTCGAGCCGGCGACAACGACGTTGAGCCCAAGTCTCATTTTCGCCAACCTAGACGACAGACAGACAGCACGGCTAGAAGGACCTTGACCGGCCATTTTCTGACTTCTTTACTCTGCTGCCACCGAACCACCGCGCCTCCCTCATCCGGTACGGCTACCCTGGGCGTGGAGGCACAGTCTCCTGCGCACTTCGAGCCACCCATCAGCTGATAGAGTAAAGTCAGCCCCTCGGTGTCCTTTGGAACGTCGCGAGCGTTGAACTCTTGCCTCCTAACCAAGCCCCCCAAAGGAGGAAGAGGTCGACGTCCATCAAGTTGCTGGCCTTGCACTACGCTTAGCGACTCTGTCTCGCTTCCAATTGCTGGCCGCTCTTGACGGCTTCGTACGGTGAGCCTTGTCCTGTTCCTGGATCCAGACGCACACACCCTCCTAACCAACAACTCTGTTGGCGGTCGTGATGTGCCGGCATGAGCCCTTGTCCTTCGTCGAGTATCTAGCCCATTTCTAACAAGTTTTTTTTACGTATATCTAATAGAGACTCGGACCCGCAGAGTTTCATCATGGCGGATTACCAGTACGATCCTCGGGCTCAGCAACGGCCGACTCCTCCTCGCGGTTATCCCGATCCCAACAACTATCAACGAGATGCTGCCTTCTCCAACATCTTCGGTGCGGCGCCCCCCCCGGGACGATCTCAGACCATGTCGTCGTCTTCCACCGTTCCCTCGATGATGGACCAGGGCAGAACACAGACTATGTCTTCGACGGCTTCGGGTGCTTCGGGCATGCAGCGTCAACCTCCGCCGCGGCCGCAACAAGGTTATTACGGCGAGCGAGACCCCATGGCACAACGGCCTCGCCACAACGATCCCAACATGGGAGGAGGATACTACCCGGCAACACGTTCTTCTTCTGCACAACAGGTTCCTTCCCATCAAGGCCACTATGGGCAAAATCAGCCGCGGCGAGGATATCCAGGTCCCGGTGGCCCTCCTCCCCCTCGGATGGAGTCGCGAGGTCCACCACCTCAGGCTGCAGGAGCGCGATACGGGCCTCAGGGAGGCGGCTATCAGGGTGGCCCAAGACCTGCTCTTAATAGCGATCCTTATCGTTCGCAGTCATTGGCTTCTGCTCCTCGGCCACAAATGTATCACCCGCCCCCGAGTTCGTACCAGCAGTCGCCAGCAAACCAATTCCGCCAGGCCGCCTACTCGAATCACAACTCAGCAAGGACAACAGCGCAAGGCAGAGTCGTCCCTGAACGTCACCACGAGGACCGCTCCATGTCAATGACTGGCTCTTACTACCCTATGGCAAACGACGCTCATCAGACAATGAGCGGCCGAGTTATCCCCAATCGACGAGCTCCCAACGATGCCGCCATGTCAAATGGCTACCCGTCTAATGGAACGCTTCCGACTGCGCCTGGGACTCAAACTCGCACTACTAGTATGGTGTCGTCTACTGGTCTTCCCGAACATGCTAGAACAATGTCGATGGCTTCGACTGCAGCCTCCACGATTGCCCCCTCGGAGTCAGATGCCAGTACGATTGTTGGGGGTCGACCATCCAGGAGCAAGTCTGTTGAGAGTGAGCGACCGCACACAGCGACCAAGATCCGGCCACCCCTCGTTTATCCCGCTCTTCTGTCGAGAGTGGCCGAATGTTTCCGCAAAAAGATCATCACTGGAGACCGGACGAAGAACGAACTCACCTACAAGAATGCATTCAGCGGGTCGGAGGCTGTGGATGTCTTGTCGTACATTATTAGGACGACCGACCGAAACCTGGCCTTGTTGCTCGGCCGTGCTCTCGACGCTCAGAAGTTCTTTCATGATGTAACCTACGAGCACAGACTGCGAGACTCGCAGGCCGAAATGTACCAATTCAGAGAAAACTTGATGGAGGAGCCCGAGGAAAAGCCCCCTGTCGATGGCGTCTTTGTTTTGCTATCGGAATGTTACTCACCAACCTGCACCAGAGATCAGCTGTGCTACTCAATTGCTTGTCCACGACGGTTAGAACAGGTTTCTAGGCTGAACCTCAAGGTTAACCCCGGTGGCCTGCGAAAAGACGATGCTACGAATGTCAATGATGATGAAGTTGACCAGACGGACGAGCAGAAACTTTGGATCAACTCTGTTCCGAAAGAAGTTGCTGATGCGGTTGGCGAACGGGAAAAGAAGCGACAGGAAGTCATTTCTGAAATCTGCTACACTGAGAGAGACTTTGTCAAGGATCTTGAGTACCTTCGTGATTTTTGGATTCTGCCTTTGCGATCGAAGGCCTCGCCCATCCCACTGCAGCGCCGGGACAAGGTCGTAAAGAATATTTTCAGTAATATCGTCGATCACCCAAGTATTCATACCGTCAGCTCGCGGTTTGCGACTTCGATTACCAACCGACAGCAAAAGGAACCCATTGTGCACAATATCGGCGATATCTTCCTCGAGTTTGCACCGCTGTTCGAGCCATTCATCTACTATGGTTCCAAACAATTGGAGGGAAAGTTTGAATTTGAGAATGAGCGATCCGTCAACCCCTTCTTCTCCAAGTTTGTCGATGAGATTGAACGGCGCAAAGAGTCAAGAAAGCTTGAGCTCAACGGTTACCTCACCAAACCAACCACTCGTCTGGCTCGGTACCCTCTGCTTCTGGAAAACGTGCTCAAATATACAGAGGACGGGAACCCGGATAAGGAGGACATCCCTAAGGTGTTGACTGTGATTCGTGACCTTCTTGGGAGAGTCAATGCCGAATCTGGAAAAGCCGAGAATAGATTCAACTTGAGACGTCTTCACGAACAATTGCGATTCCGTCCCAATGAAAGAGTCGACCTTAGACTCACCGAAGACGGGCGAGAGTTGGTATTTAAAAGCCAATTCAAAAAGTCTCCCACCGATCCGGCAGAAATTACAGCCTTCTTATTTGATCACGCTGTTCTACTGGTCCGTGTCAAGCAGAATGGCAAGAATGAGGAGATCAAAGCCTACAGGCGGCCTATTCCCCTGGAGCTACTGGCTATCCGCGAAATGGACGAGGTGATCCCCGGACAAGGCATCAAACGCTCATCGTCTAGTCTTATCCCGTCAATACGAACCAACAATGCTGATACCAAGAAGGGTGAAGGATGGCCCATCACCTTCCGCCATTTGGGCAAGGCCGGCTATGAGTCGACTCTTTACGCCTCTAATCAGGCTGCTCGTAAGAAGTGGCTGGAGTTCATTGACAACGCGCAGCAACGCCTCCGTGCTCGTGCAGACTTTTTCAACACCACCATCATTTCCAGCAACTTCTTTGTGGGCACAAACCAGATTAATTGCGTTACACCATTCGGTATGTTTCGGGCTCGCCTCTGCTCCCAATTGACAATCACAATCAAAATACAGCAGTACTAACAGTAGCCTTTGTAGATGGCGGACGTAAACTCTTGTATGGTACGGACAACGGCGTTTATCTCTCTGATCGCAAGAACAAGGAGCAGATCCCGAGAAGGGTACTGGAGTCTCCCAACGTCACCCAGATCGACATATTGGAGGAATATCAACTACTGCTGGTTCTGTCCAACAAGACCCTTCAGTCTTACTCCGTTACTGCTCTGAATCCTGACGAACCTGCCATGACCAAGAGACCAAAGAAGATTCAGAATCATTGCAGCTTCTTCAAAACGGGCATCTGCTTGGGAAGACATTTGGTGTGCTGTGTCAAGTCGTCTGCTCTGTCCACCACCATCAAGGTCTTTGAACCTAATGATGCCATGACCAAGGGTAAGAAACAGAAAGGTCTTGGCAAGTTCATGGCGGGTGGGCATGATGAGCTCAAACCATTCAAGGAGTTCTACATCCCTACCGAGTCATCTTCAGTCCACTTCCTCAAGTCCAAGCTTTGCGTGGCATGTGCTCGAGGCTTTGAGGTTGTCTCGCTTGAGACACTGGAAACGCAGTCACTCCTCGACCAGGCTGATACCTCTCTGGACTTTGTCGCGCGTAAGGAAAATGTTAGGCCGATCCATATCGAACGACTCAATGGAGAGTTCCTGCTTAATTACTCCGAGTTTTCGTTCTTTGTTAACCGCAATGGTTGGCGAGCTCGACCCGAGTGGCGCATTGACTGGGAGGGAACTCCAATCAGCTTTGCTCTCAGCTATCCTTGGATTCTTGCCTTTGAAAATAACTTTATCGAGTTACGGAACATTGAAAACGGTGCGGTACACATTGTACCCCACAAGAATATTCGCATGCTTCATAGCAGTACTCACGAGGTAAGGCAATTAATTTTATCCTTGACCACCAGTTGAAATTGCTTTCTTCTCCTTCTCGGTTGACCCAAAGCCGCTCTAACGCATGTGCCAGATATTATTTGCATACAAGGATGAGCGAGGAGAAGATGTTGTCGAATCCATTGACTTTTGGAAGAATGATCGAAGATCCCAGATTCTGGGTGGCTCGTCTTCTCCCCATCTAGGCAGTATCTGAAATCCCTCACGAGAAGCGGATGCGCTTGTATTTCGACTCCCACGACCATAGAATAGAGTCACCGCCCATTCCAGGAAATCACGTTCTTGGTCGACTTGCAATATCAAGGAGCTTACCTCTTAATGCCATATCATATCCCTTACCTTTCTGATAGCCGGCGGCCTTGTATTTTCTTCTTCTTGTTCTTTTTTCTCTCTCTTGGAATGGAGGGAACAAAGATTGTTCTGGAGCGTTACATTATTTACTATTATGGTTTTATATTTTCCCGCTAACCTTTGCTGGGCACAGAGTTGCGTGGACGAGCCGAAAGCTGTGAGACCAAAGTGGGCTACGATCATCTCTCTATTCAGGTGCTTCCTTATCTTTGGTATTACTAGTGGAAACTTTGAAATACATGAGGGTTCAGTATCAAGTAGCAAGCAGTCAACTACTAGCCACCGGTTGAAGTTTGTATCGTTGAGACCGCTTTGGTATTGCACTTTGTTAAGGCAGGTGGTGATTTTGAGGCAAACCTAAAGGGCTTGCGCCTCTTGAGGAGAGGTAGACGCATAATGGGAAAGACGGGAAGGAGA
This sequence comes from Conoideocrella luteorostrata, assembly GCA_032433595.1. Classification (NCBI taxonomy): domain Eukaryota; kingdom Fungi; phylum Ascomycota; class Sordariomycetes; order Hypocreales; family Clavicipitaceae; genus Conoideocrella; species Conoideocrella luteorostrata. The sequence continues at coordinate 59,000 of JASWJB010000276.1, forward strand.
GATGTCAATTAGAGCAGAGAGCACAATCGGAGAAAGCAGGGCCTGTGGCCAAAAACCTGTCAAGTTTGACCAGATGATCCAGGCGTGAAGAGTACTGTGTTTTTTTTTTTTTTTGTTTTCGCCCCGAAATCCCACCAGCGTTAAACAAACATTGCACAACCCAGACTTTGCAGTATGCAGTACAAGTAATTGCGCATAGTCGTGCTAAGTAAGGTTACATGAATATTCCTTGTATATAAACCATCAAGTAGCCCCGTATGATGCATGGATGGTAGCTGCTCCCCTGAAAAATATTCCGCCTCGTTTCGTGAAATACACATGACCAACAGCTCGCCGTCTGGACGCCACTTCGCTATACGCCTAACATGTTCTCAACCCTCATATTCGCCACATGTACTGCCGTCCACCTCTGCTCCCTGTTCGGCCTTGGACCCCGTCTCCCCTGCCACAAGCCCATCTCATCCAGCAACACCTCCACCACAGTCACAAACCGCGGAGTCGCGTCTCCTTCCTCCTCCTCCTCCTCCTCCTCCTCCTCCTCCTCCTCCCCCACCCCCTCGTCGTCATGATCGTCAGTTCTGCCCGCTCTTGCAATACCCCGAGTGAGCTCCTCCGCGTCACGCCTTGTCCTTGGAACACGCGAGCATAGCAGATGCAGATCGAGGAGCTGGGTGAACGCGAGCCCGAAGGAGGGCTTGTTTCGTCGACTGGTACCTTGGGGGTGGTGGTAGCCGGGGATAGGGAGCGCGGGGGGGTTGAATATGCTTCTGAGGGAAGGGTCTATGGGCTTCTGCTGGGGCTTTGGCCTGGGGGAGTTGCTGTTCGTGGTATCGTGGGATGAAGCACTGCCGCCGGCGGTGGCGGCGGTGGAGTTGAGGATGAAGATGAGTGGGTGCGAGGCCAAGTTGCGGGACAGGTAGCGCAGGCGAGAGGCGAGCAGGGAGAGGGTACGGTGAGCGGCTGGTTTGGTGCGCTGGGTGAACAGCGAGGTTAGTAGGGCGGAGAAGTGTGTGATGAGGATGAAGGTTGGTGGTGAGTCCTGTTGCTGCTGCTGCTCCCCCTGTTCCTGTTCCGGCTCGATGGTAGTTTTGCCTGCTGCTGCTGCTGCTGCT
>JASWJB010000277.1:0-59932 GCA_032433595.1 Conoideocrella luteorostrata
TATTACATTGTATTGTGTACACACGTGTTGGACGCTATTTTTCTTTATATGTCTGATAATGAACCGAGAGTCCGTTTCATGCCTGTGCATTCTCGAATCCTGTGGAAAACCGCTTGAGCAGCCCGCTGCTGGATCGGCGTAGCAGCCCCATCTGGGCTTTTGATGATTTTGGCAGGCCATAGTAGCAGGTACGCCCCGATTGCCTGGCATTTTGGAGCATCTCCGCCGCTGGACTGCCCGATCCATCGGCCGAGATGATCAACATCACCAAACGATTGTGCCACGGTAGAGAGAACCTCGTCCGCAAGAGCTCGCACAGTCGCCATAGACGTCTCCTCCCAGGCCATAACTTCGGCTGATCCAGCGTGAAGCGAATCAGCTGCAACGTCAACCTTGACGGCCCTCAGGCAGGCAAGCAGTTGCTGATGAAGGAGTATCCTCGCCGTCCTGTGATAATTCCACTCGTACGCAAGCCACACATCCCGATGAACCTGCACCGTATGCGGCAAACCGTCAACCATGTGTCGGTATCCTGCGATTTCGGCCGCCGCGAGTGTCTTGAATGACCATTCCGGCCCTTGACGCCACGTCGTGGCCTGCTCTTCTAAGGTATGCATCTCGCGCACCAGCCGTAGGACAAGCGAATGATGTGCCTTGTCGGGGGAAGTTAGCTCACCCAGGATCTGGTTCGCTTGGTGACACAGCGTTGATATGCCGAGGGCTTGCTTCTCCAGACGGATAAAGGGACGGGCCTGGTCGAGCGAGTCGAGCCAGGGTTTGGATTCCGGGAGAGGCTGTAGTCGCTTCGCGAGCTGCTGCTTTTGCTGTTTTCGGAACAGGTGCAAGCTTATCAGTACAAGCGTCTTGATCAAAAAGTTGTAAATGAGAGAAAGACGGAAAACTCACAATGCGGTGATGAGCCAGCTGGAAGAGTCCCCAACTTCGAGCATCGTAAAACTGTTCTTGGCCTCTCAGTCGCAGGAGATGTGCCATACCCTGGGCATGCGATCCCGTAACCGCCGACTCTGGCAAGAACAAAGACTAAAGCCAACCTTTGTTAATGAACTGGTCTTTCAGTCGTGACTCTAAAACGACGAAGAAAAAAGAAAAAAAAAATAAAGGTTGTGTGCATGAAACACTCGGAGCGCTCACACCTCAAATATATCCAGCACAACCACGCAATTCAAGTCATAATCATCTGGTTCCTTGCCTCCTGTTCCCAACGACTCGCCCAGCGCAACCAGCGCATTACCATAGCACTCCAACGCCACGGCAGCAAGGGCCCCAGACTCAACAGCCCCCTTGGTCCTAGAATGGTCCGCAAAGCCCGCCGCTTGGATTGCCCATCGCAAAGCGCTGCGGCCCTGCACATTCACATCCACATCCCTAAACAGGCAAGGCAAATGCTCCAAAAATCCCGGAGAAGAGGTCTCGGCGCATGGATACAAGACGTACTTGTCGAAGAAAGCTGCGACGGCTACATCCCTAGTTGTGTCAAGCTCATGGGACGACAGCGCGGGTGAGGGCTTGGGCGCAGTGAAGAGGAAGTCTGGGGGAGACTCCGATGCGTCGATCCTCGGGATGGAGAGGGACTGGCTGCGCCGCGAGCGAGTGCTGGGCGAGGGGGTTGCACTGCTGGAATCGTGCTTGTTTTTCAACACGACCTTCTCTGTTTCGTGCTGAAAAATGAGGTCTGCTTCGTCTCGGTATCCGACGCAGAGCTCGTGGCGGGTGAGGCAGCGCAGACAGGAGGGGCGGGCTTGGTCGCACTGCCAGCAATTTATTTATTTGTCTATTTATTTCATTCCTGAATGTCATCAAGGGAGTGTTTACCTTGACTCGGCGCTGGCGACAGCGTAGACAACCGCGGCTTCGTTGGACCATGTTTGGCCGTGGTTGTTGATGAGTGGTAAAGTGAGTGTGGGAGGTCGGCAATGTGCCTCGTTTGGTTTCAACTCAACCTAATTGAGAGAGGCAATGAATGAATGGGGTGGTGGTTCTCAGCTGCTTTGGATGCTTACGTTGTTCAAGCCTCCCCTCGCCCTTCCCCCCTCCCCTCTCTCCCTCGGGCTGTGACCGCTGAATACATTGCGCTGAAAGTCTTTGTCAACCATGGGTGCATTTGGCTGAAATGGCAAGTCTTCTTCACTACCATGGTCTGAACCTCTTGGGTATTTATTTACTAGTACATCGCTGCGAAAAAACTCAACCCCAGAGCCAAAATATAGTCCTACAGAGCTGATAGATAGAACAACATCCCTGCCCTACCTTCCCAGTTCGCCAAATCCGTAGATTGAACCATTAAAAAAAAAAATTACGACACATGGAGCCAATGATCCCGTCAAGCTGGACACAATCAATCATTACTCATTCGTCTTCTCCTTCTGCGTCTGCATCGTCAGCATTTGCGCCTTCATCCGCACTTAATTCCTCCGTTCCAGACCCTGAACCGCCTTCTGATTCTGCAGTTTTCCCATTTGCCGTATTGCTCTGCGTGGGTACGGCAGCAACAAGAACTCGGACTTCATCTTGCGCTGGCTCTTCTTCCGCGGCTGCGACAGGAGCAGCAACATCCTCACCCTTGGCAGATAGCTGGGCCTGAGCCTGTTTCTCTTTCCAACCCGGAGGGAGACCAGGCCCACTGTCGGCATTACCATAGTCTGACTTTTTAGTTCCCTTTGGCCATCGTCCGGGGCCACGGCCCGTCCCTCCGGACTTCCGCCTTGAGCTACTGTTGCGTGGCCGGCTGGCCGTCGATCGACGAGCACTAGAGCCACCACCACTCGGACGCGGTCTGGGTCTGGGTCTGGCCTTGGGTCTCGCTGCTGAGCTGCTGGCTGTTCGTACGACTGGCGGTCGGCTGACGCTGCTTCGGTTTCGATCAGCTCGTCGATTGCCAGGGATAGGTGGAAAGATTACAAATCGAGAAGCAGGTATGTCTTTGTATGAGGCAATCCAGGTGCTCGCTTCAACAATTGTGGCTGCATCTTCTATTACGGCCTCTTCCGGTTCTGCATTCTCCCTGTCTTCAGGTGCAAACTTCTCAATAGATGTGACCGGCTCAGGGGGTTCCTGGCTGTCTTGCTGGCTGCCCTGCTGGCTGTTCAGTGACGATTCCGCCTGTGAATTAACTTTGCTGTCGGCGGAACCGTTGGCAGCATTAGAGGGAGCACTGGTTGAAGGCAACGTGTGACCTTCCTGAATCTTGGCTTCATCGTCTTCTCTTGGGGCTATGGTGTTGAGTGGATGACCAAGCTCAAAATTGACCACATTGCTTCGACCCATGACGTATGGAGTCCAGGCTAGGGCTGAAGGCTTTAGCGTGACATAGCCCTTTGCTTGCCATTTGGAAACATAATAACGGCAATATTCCAAGTCCACCCGGAATGCATACAACTGCGTCTGGGGATCTCGTACCAATGCCCGCAGCCCCTCGAGGGCTGACACAACATCATCGGCTGTCATTCCGGTGTCGTCGGATATTTTCTTGACACTGAGACCATCCTGCTTATGCCTATCTCCCTCCATGAAGTCGAGAAAGTACCGGCAGAGTTCTAAACGCCAGTAATTCCGATAGGATACGAGCCCCATGTCTGATAGCGGCTTTTCGGGTGAGCCCGTTTTTTCTTCAACTTTGGTGAGCAGGTACGAGAAGTCGATTAGCAGATTCCCATAGCCTTTTCGCTGATGAATAGGCAATGTCAAAATGCATGACACATTGTTCTGGCTGCTAGCTCGCTTTTCTTTTGAGAAATAGCCCACAAAATGATAGCCAGTATCATCAAATTCACAAAGAACATAGAACAGAAATGGTTCCACATCGTAGTATAATGTCTTCGACCCAAGAAAGAGCTTCGCAAGAAGGCAGAGGTTCTGGCAGTAGACGGGATGCTTGCGGCCATCCACTTCAAATATCGACACAGATTCGTGACGGTATATTTCGTCTCCTGGAGGATGCTTTGTACCGCACTTCAATTTGTGGCGCCAAGCCACGTAATCCGAGTTCATGTACTTGAGGCAAAACTCGCAGATGTACAAGACTCGGTTTCTGCTGTACTCCGCAGGATATGGAGCTGCGTACCACGTATCAATTTCCCACCCACCAAACTCGATGCATTCAATTTGGCTGGCGTTGTCGCTTGCTTTCTTGGGTTTTCGCAAAGGCAAATCAGCTTCCGCTTGCAATGCTAATATTCGTGCTCTCCATTCGTCTTCTGCCTTTTGTTTGGCCAGCTCAAACTTCTTGCGGTCCTCAGGGGTCGGAAGTGTCTTTGATGTATCTGCTTCATTTTCCGTCAAGATGCCACCATAAGGCTTTCCCTTCAGCTCGTCCGTCTCTTTGTCGAAGAATGAATAGAAAGGCTGAGAATATGATTCGGATGTGAAGGGGGTGGGCATGGTGGAAATGAGGGCCGGGATCGTGGTTGCGGCAGGTCTTGCTGGTGTTGCCCGAGGCTGTTGCGGCCGAGCACTACTCCCGACACCACCACGGCGTCGATCTCGTTTTTTTCTGGACAAGATTTCTTTCAGATTGCCTGGACGAACCTCAATTCTGAGCAATAGTGACGAGCGCGACCGCTTCTCAATGGTGACTGGCGGAGGTCTCGTAACCTTTAATCGCGAAGCTCTGGATGATGCCGTACGCATCGGTTCAGCAGACTGACTATCGCGAGCTGAATCACGGTCCGTCATATCGGTCGAACGATGCCTCCGACGCTTTCTGATTACTAAAGATGCATCATCCGCCTCTGTAGACGTGGATTTGCGCTTCCTTGGCGTTCGGGAACGCCTCATGGAATAGTCATCGAGAGCCAGTTCATCAATATCCGAACGGCCAATTGAATCACCATTCACAAGCTGTGAAGATACTAATTCGCCGGCAAGTTTTGGTCGATGCGACTGCTCAGATGCTGTGCCATCTTCCATACCAGCTTCTTCAATCTCGACTGCATCCTCATCCTCATCCTCGTTCTCGGATTCGCCGTTAATGCAAACCTGGCATTTCCATCCCTTGGCGCCTATGTCTGATCAGCATTTGATCAAGAGATCAATGTTTATACTCAATTGAGAAACATACCATTTTCTTCTGTCATGGCGGCAGCAACTCGTGCACATTGCTGGTGTGCTATTGTAATTATCAGCAGGCTGCCTTTTGCAGGACGCACAATGATGAAGAATGACCTACCGTTCTCTCCGCATCTTGAGCAAGCCAGGAACGCCTCGAAATCCTCGCTGGGATCATTCTCTTCATCTTGCTTGCAGAACATACATCGGTTTCCATGTGCAGCATCCGACTCTTCTTCTTCATCTCCAGCATCGCCATCCTCCCAGGCAACTCCCCCCTCCTCCTCCTCTTCTTCTTCATCGGATTCATCTTCGTCGTGGGCGCTAGCGGCATCAGAAGCATCGCTGTCCATCTCATCATCGTCAGAGTCGGCAGGTCGCAACTTGACGGCTCCCACGCCTTCGTCATCTTCCTCTCCGTCTGTATCTTCATCTTCGTCTTCGGCACCTTCATTTGTGGCGTTTCCCACGACAATTTGATGGCTCAACACCTCGTTGTCCTCTTCACCAGACGCATCTTGATCCATTTCCTCCCCGGAAGCGTCTTCATCGCTCAACTCGTCATCTTCGCTTGGGGAACCTTCACTACTGTTGTTTTTATGGGAAATAGAGCGAGAGCCAGATGAAGCTCCTTGCTCGACAGTGCCGCCACTGTCATACTCCTCGTCCTCCGAGAGTAAAACACTCTGCTGGAGCTCTTCTTCCATGGCCTGTGCGCTTGGCATTATGTTCCCAGCTTCTCTAAACAGATTCCGTGTAAGCTCGCCTCAAGTTTGTGCATTTCGCTTCACCAAAAGCTTTGCGATGGAGATCGTTCGAATTGTAAGGGAGATAGTAATCATGGTGGTAACGACGCGAACGATCAGGTACAAGCTTGGACCACGGGTCCTTTGCGAATGTTAGTTTGTAGCGTAGGAGTAGAATCAGATGAGCGTACCTTGCACCCGTACAAAGCCCACTAACAAATTATGTTGGCTGATGGTTGTCGCAAATCGGCGCAGGGAGCTCAGGCGCGTGTTGTACCATTATGTTGCCATGGAGTCGCGCACGCATCCGTGTACAGTGCGCGACTGAATTCAACAACGCGCAATGCTCCACAAAATACCGCCGTATGCACAGTAGACCTTCTCAAAAATTTGCACTGTCTTGCTGGCAAGGGTATATAACCTTGCGGCCTGAGGCACCCAGTGGTAGCTACTCGGGCGAACATCGAGAGCCTTTAAGTCAGTACTAACAATAACGCGGAGGACGATTAGACCACGAGCGCCAATTCGACGACAACTGGGCACATCTGCCTGCCAATCGGACGGTACATACCTCTCGAGGCCTATTCATCTCACGGAAAGCCCGCTACAGCGGCCCAATACCCAACATGCCAGTTCCTTTCGAGACTTTGTTGCCCTATGCCATCATGATTACCGTACGCACTGCGACAACAACTGTGAATTGACGTTAGCTGGTTGCTCACATTTGGATTTAGATGTTTGGCGTTACTGGAACCGGCCTTGCAGTCGTTAAGACATGGCGTAATGAGGGCAAGCGACCTCGCTACTCCTTGGATCAGTGGGACAGAGTACGTCGAGTCTCCTCTATTCTTGAAGCCGCGGTACTAACTTCCTTCACAGCAAAGTAAGGCGAATTACCTCGAGACACGCTGCACAGCTATTTCCGAACAGCATACTAACCTCAACCCGCGAAGTGATGGAGCGTGACCGCAGACTCACAGGAACCCTGCGAGGGCAGATAGACAAGGCTGAAGCACCACCAGGCTTCGAAGTTAGCAATGGCTGGAGGGTATGTGAAGACTGCTTTATTACAAAATCAAGGAAAAACATGCTGACCCTTTCGATATAGCTGGAAAAGCGTTTCACATAAAAGCTTCCTCGAATCCCATGCACTAATAGGTTAAACAATGATTATGCAGTGTACATATAGAGCTAGCCATGTTGACCAATTCCGTAAAACGATTTGGTTAAAAGATAAAAAAGGAAATTCCGCAAGTCAAGCAAGCGTATAACAATCAAATTGTGAATCTGTTAGGGGATTTAATCCAATTTTGGACAAGCTAAATAGATCATATGGACACCTCTGGCCTATTCTTATTTAAGTTTTCCAGCAGAGTGCAAGCCTGGCACATTTCCTGACTTGACATGTATCCGCATTTGATACATTGTCCGAGTGTCTGCAACGGCCCGGGTATCCGTTCTTTCTGTCGCCGTCCACCACGGATCGGGAGCTTTACGGAGCCATCATTAGCAGACGTCCCATTAGCTGTGATTTCAGTTTCAAGTTCTGTAGTTTGACTACTCATCTTCAAGCTGGCTTCCACTTGCGCAAATTCACTTCCTGAAGTACGACCATTTGCAGAACCACAGCCCCCCATGCCCTCGCCTTCGTCACAACCGCATGCATCAGAACCCTTGTCTGGCGTGAGCCGCGCCATATCCTCTCCGCTTCTTACTATATCCAATATTGCGCTAGGGCGCACTTTCTCCAAACTTTTTATCAGCGTACGGGCAGTCCCTCGAAACGCCTCGGGACTGTATATACACTCCGTGCTAAAGTAGTCGAGCTTCTTGTGGTGAGCATATAGGACAATCTCTTTTTCGTAGGCGTATTTCAGTGGCTTGCTTCTCTTGACCTCACTTGAAGCACTTCCCGTCACGATACTCGTGCTGCGCGACAGACGGGGCAAGTCCCCTCGCAAAAGATTCATCAAAATAGTTTCTGCGACGTCGTCGGCATTGTGACCAGTGACAACATGTTGTATGTGTAACATCTTGGCTCCACGATCTAACGCCTGCCGACGAAATACACCGCAGTATGTGCAGTTCCCTTTCTTCCCTATCGTCTCAACCACCTGATCCATAGTCCATCCGTAAAGTTGATCGTAGCCCACAATTTGCAAGGGCATATCATATTGAACTGCGTTTCGCTTCACAGTTTCAAGTGAATCGTCCCGGTACCCTTTGATGCCTTCGTCGACACTCAGTAGTATCAAATCCAGACCATAGTTGTGACGCTGATTCAAGGTCTTTAGCACAGACGCGAGCACTGTTGAGTCCTTTCCGCCAGATGCCCCGATTGCGACTCTTTCACCGGGGAAAAATAGCTTTGAGGAAGTAATCGTATGATGAACTTCGTCTTCGAATACCGAGAGAAAGCACTCCCTGCATAGCTTGTGGTGGTTCTTTGGTCTTTTAATGACGGCTCGGTTGCCACATCTCAAACAAGTTGCTGGAGGCATCTTCACATCCAGATGTGACAGCTCCGGGCTCAGAGAGAGCTGTGACTGACAGTTTGTACCAAGGTATAAGAGAGTCTATTGTTCAAAATTTCAATCTCCCGGCGTTTTTTTCATGACATACTTCTGTAAGTGTTGGTTCTTTAAAAATGTTAACGACCATGTGCAAAAGTCTTTACATGTCTGTCAGCCAGTCACAGTGTGCACATACTTCGGTATTCCCTGAACTCTTATTAGTCCCAACCCAATGATGGGGCTAGTTAACTAACTACCGCAAAGCAGCCAGACCAAAGATCAGTCGCACGTGACTAGCAAGTGGGTTTGCAGCCACGCACTAGCCACGAATCAGCGAAAAAGTTGGTTTATTTGTTGTGGAGCATGCTGCACACACTGCGCTAGAAGGTGTGGCGCCAACCAAAGCCCTAATTTTTCGCCCACCATCTCAAATCAACTTTTCCCTCTTGATCCTCTGTAATCCATCCACTTCGGCATCAAGCACAATTGCTCTTTACGACTGAGCACCGTCGCCAAGGAACAAAATGGTAAGTTTCTACCATTAAACAACAGACTCTAATGGCCACAGTTTGTGAGTCAAATGCGTGAAAGCGCTATTTGATCCTAAGCGTATTTGCATTTGCACTCGTGCAATGCCAATATTCGCTGATGGAAATTCCGCCGGCTTGTCGAAAACAACATATATCTTTGGCTGTATGGGGTTAAGACCTGCTGGTGAAGACTTGGCTGGAGATTTTACCGGGTCATGCGCTGAAACAATGCCATGTAATTCTGTTTCCCGTGGAAATTTCACTAGAGTTCAGAGAAGATGTTTTAGCTCGAGCAAACTCGCTAATGTCTTCTTTTCTCAATGACAGCCCCCCAAGACTGGAAAGAAGGTGGCCGCGGCCCCTTTCCCTCAGGGAAAGGCCGGTTCGAAGAAGGCTCCTAAGGTGCGTAATGTGCAAATGATCCTTTCCTGCCCAGTTAGTGAGTCGAGTAAACTAATGATATTTCTTTCTCCGCTTGTAGAACCCTCTCATCGAGAAGCGCCCTCGCAACTACGGTATTGGTCAGGATATCCAGCCGAAGCGAAACCTCGGCCGTATGGTCAAGTGGCCCGAGTACGTTCGTCTCCAGCGCCAGAAGAAGATCCTGCAAATGCGCCTGAAGGTTCCTCCTTCCCTGGCCCAGTTCCAGCAAGTCCTGGACCGCAACACCGCCGCCCAGGCTTTCAAGCTCCTCAACAAGTACCGCCCTGAGACAAAGGTCGAGAAGAAGGATCGTCTGCTGAAGGAGGCTACCGCAGTCAAGGAGGGTAAGAAGAAGGAGGATGTCAGCAAGAAGCCCTACACCGTCAAGTACGGCTTGAACCACGTTGTCGGTCTCATCGAGAACAAGAAGGCATCTTTGGTCCTCATCCCCAACGATGTTGACCCTATCGAGCTGGTTGTGTTCCTGCCTTCCCTTTGCAAGAAGATGGGTGTTCCCTATGCCATCGTCAAGGGCAAGGCCCGTCTCGGCACTGTCGTCCACAAGAAGGTTAGTTATTCCCGTTTCATTCGCTGCTTCTCGAGATATGCTAACCCTTTATTATCTAGACTGCTGCCGTCCTGGCCCTGACTGAGGTGCGATCGGAAGACAAGACTGAGCTATCCAAGCTCGTCTCTGCTGTCAAGGACGGTTTCATGGACAAGCATGACCAGAGCCGAAGACAGTGGGGCGGTGGTATCATGGGTCCCAAGGCCCAGATGCGCACCATCAAGAAGCAGAAGGCTTTGGAGGCTGCCACTAAGATTTAAGCTCTGTCGGATACCAAAAAATAGTGCATTGAGGGCTTAGGGATTCATCAACTGGTGTTGCGGGTTTCAGGACATGAAACATGAATGAAATTTTTAGCGACTAAAATTGTGTATTACGGCTTTTCTTTGCATGATATGAACATCGGAGATGATGACCAAGTAGTGTGTGCATGTACCTGTTAAGATACTATGATGTTGTGTGTTGTGGACTCCGCCCACATAATGCTATCCGAGTTCGAACCCGCATCGTGGATATACACCCCCGATGTGTTGTTACGTAAAACATCCGTCACGTCGTGAATATTTTGCGCGTTTGACGAGAAGCGGCAGGAGGCTCACCTCAGTGCCTCTTCAGACTGCAGCAAAATTGACAAATCACCAGTAGGTACTCACGGTAAAGAGCAGATATCATAATTGCCCCTGCTTGTAGTAATGCTGTCTCTTGTTTGTATGTTTTGCCCCTCTGAATCATCAATAATGGAAGCTCGATACCATAGTCATTTATTGTTATAATTCGTAGAACAATGAATGTTGTTCATGAAACCGACTGCAAGATTGTCAAGTTCGAAGATCTGCTTCTTTTTTATATTTCTTTTCTTACTTTTTATTATTAAAAAAAACCAGAACTCACAATCGCGTACGCACTGCTAGCAAAGAGGATGGTGTTTACCCCCTTCCCCCAAAAAATGAAATAAAGTTTGCTTTAGCCACTAACCGGTCTCATATGCATGTGAACAGTGGATCAACCACAGATTGTTTTCCGACTATAAAGGCATTTGATGCGTACGTTATACACCACCATGACAGCCAACATAGAAAATAGCAGATCTACGCCTTTGATCAACAGTGGAGCGTGATTTTTCCAATAGCATTATGATACAAAAGTAGGCAAATGGCATGATCGCGATTGTAACCCTCGTTTTCACCACCTGTTCGCTGGGAGCGCAGTGTCAACTGGGTTCTCGTTCCTGATACATAAGATACGAAGATAGTAAGAGTCAAGCCGCGTATAGCCAAGCAACATGGTGTACTCCGTACAGAATGTATGACGGGCTCCAGAAGCCTTCACCTGAGTTAGCATCACAGCTACAGTCGCCATAGCAGGCTAATAAGTCTAGCCCATGGCGCAGTGAAGCTAAAGTGAGGGTTCTTAGTCTTTGCTCGTGGTCAAAGATGTCCCTGGCCGAGATACATGTGCCTAGAGTCGCGAGCTGGTACGATCTCCGGCATTTCAAAGCACCGGGTTTATAAAACCCGTACCTGGCGTTGGGTACCGTAAACGCCACCAGGCAAAATAGCCTGCTACGTCAAGTAAGGTAATTTAGTTCACCGAACGTGTGGTATGCCTTTGAAGAACACGCGTTTATGTGTTGAAATCTGAGAGCAATGGAAGATCATTCAGGTACTCAACCTGGGCAATATTTCATTTCTCGTCGGAGGAGTCTTTCAGAGCCTAGCCTACCAAATCTTTGGACCTTGTCAACTATTATTCAATGTCGCTTTTGATGGTGGGTTAAGATATTCTGTTCAGGAGCAGTATTTTCATCAATCACTGGATGGCTGTACATTTACGGAGTTATCAAAGGTTAAACTGGTCCCGTTAAGGCGGTTCGCCGGTTTGACATTCAAAGACTTAAGAGGCATAGATCGACATCTAGAAGTTCGTCCGGAAGTAGTAAGTTGCTGTGTTGCGACGGACCATGGCCGAGTAGCAATGATGTGGATGAATAGTGGGTGTGTTCGGTGTAGAGAGTGACGAAGTTCCACGGAGTAAAGTATCAAGAATACTAGTTTTGACTACTGACCATAAGAACGGAGTAGACGAAGTGGTCGATTGCCTGCCGACCTACCTAGGTAGGTAAGTACTTCGTTAGTCTCGAGAGGTACAACAGTCTAAGAGAGTACAAGACAAGGATAAAGATCTAGGACCAGCCAGTTGGATAAATGCATAGCAGCGAGAACGGTTCGAATGGGCACCCACCACAGTGGCGTGACGGCTGCACCCTCGTGGCCCCCAAAACGACGGCCAAGTGGGTTTAGAAGGTTTGCCCCTGTCGATGAGCGTCAGTCACCAAGTTGCTAAGTTAGGCACGGGAAGTTGGGAGTTCTTGGCAAAGAAATTGCGGAAAGAAGTGCCTCCAGGTCCATTAGCTGCTTCAAACAGTGGCCCTTACTACTCTAGCAGATCACTGTTGCTTGAATGCTCCTACGCTAGAGGGGAACTAAAATGGGCCTAGAAAACGTCCCGGGTTTCGTGGAAGATCCTTTGACGCCAAAAGAATGAGACAATCCTCTGCAGGAACACCTGCAGTAGTGGCCCACGCTGCACGGACTACGTAGTAGAGTTACGGAGTACTCCGTACATCGATTGGAAATAGGTTTTGTGATCCATAAGATTCTAATGCTGTTAAAGTTCAAATCACATTTCCTGTCCCGGGCAATGAGGAACAAGACAAGGTATCTCTTCTCTCATTACTTTCGTGTTACTCATAAGTCCATCATATAACAACTGTCGAGCCGTCTAGGATGGATGCTATGGGGATGCGGATGGTCTCTCACCATTCAAGATCTTGCGATTTGGTGGCTGACGGGAAAAGCTTGTCGACATCATGCCCACTTGCCACCTGCCGTGTCACGATGAAGCGCTTTTGAAAATATGCATTGAATGAGTGGACTGGTTGGTCGGGTTACAGGCGTAACAGAGAATTGGTTTCCAGTAAGAAACGAAACGAAGAAGGATACTCCAAGTCCGTTGGATTCCACTACCAAGGCTGCGATAACAGTCTTGCCATACTCTACAGGGTTTGGAACCGAGGGGAATAGTAGACAGCGACATGGCACACACTGCATCATCATGTAATAGTGTCGGACAAGAGCCATGCCAAGCGGGGGACAGTTTAACTGAGCCATCGAGGTGGCATTAACTCCGCAAGAGATAATGCCTTAGCGACCAAAAAAAAAAAGTAATATATAATTATTATATAGCTTAAATAATTATTTAGTTAATAGATTTTATTAATAATAAGCTTTAGTTGCATCTGTAGTAGGCGTTCGAATTAAAAGGGTCAATTGGACAATGTGGACGAAATGGCTCAGTTAAACTGTCCCCCACATGCATGCTTATGAAAGCGACGGGCTGCGTTCGTTGTGGTATCGTAGGAGGACAGCGTTTTTAGTAGATGCCAGGAGACCCCTGGCATGTCAAGGAGTTAGACAACCAAATACAGCGCGTCAGGATAGTGGCGTGAAGGTACAGGTTTTTCGTTAGGCTTATCCCAATTTCTTTATCTCTGCTCCTACGGTAGACACCCTTGCAGAGAAGGACAATTGCGACGCCAGCATGATCGACGCTTCTCACTCGCTCGACTCCAGGTCAAGGGTTTATGGCTGCACGACTGCGTGACTACCTCACTACAAACAAGAACGCGTACAGAGAAGTCCCGGAAAATAGGCAGTGTGGCAGAAACAATGGCTCAGCACGATCATATCAAGCACGGTACCAACTGGTCCTTGGGAACAAGATAGATTTCACTCCATCGAAGGAATATGATGAATTGACGGGTTGGTGCGTCAAAACAGTTGACTAGCCAACTAGTTAACAGAGAAGCAGGAAGGCGCGCATCCAGCCTTAGCGCCGGCTTTGTTGGTCCGCTTGCTGACATGGACCAGCCTCAACCGACCATGGCCTGGAAAGCCGAGCGTCTCGTAGCTTTGTGTTGCCATTTTCCCAACTAACCAACGTCCTGCGGCGAATGTGCTTTTCGTGGCTGGCATTTACCAACCTTCCCTTCTTGTAGTCGATCTCTTCACTTTTACGCGTGGCCACTGAAATAGAACACTGACCGTGCACGGCGCCGTCAGGAATCCATACAGCATACAGTCCTCGGTGCTTCGTAACCGGCCAGCAGAATGGCAGCAGACAAAACCCAGCCGGAGCAAGCGGCTCATACAGCCAACCTGCCCGTCATTATTATCGGAGCTGGCATCAGCGGCCTGTCGCTAGCCCAGCATCTGCGCCAGCTGGGAATACCTTTCCGCATCTTCGAGCGCGACACTGGTGTGAAGAGCCGCGGGGTCGGTTGGGGATTGACCCTCAACTGGTCACTCCCTATGCTCCGATCTCTCGTCACCCCTGAACTTCTCTCAAGATTTCCTGAAACCTATGTCGATCGACAAGGCATTGAGACTGGTCTGTGTCCCAGATTTCCTTTCTATGATCTCAGTAATGGTGATCTAAAGGCGACAACACCGCCTCTACCTGAGACAGTAAGAGTCCGCGTTACACGGGAGAGGTTGAGGCAATGGCTTACAACCGATCTCAATATCGAGGCAAGTTATTTCTTGATTGCTTGCTGCACACCCATTTAGAGGACCTCGTCATTGCACCAGCAACCCAGGCACTGAGCCAAGCGTTAATGGTCCCTCGGTCCACGATCCGTTCTGTCCATCTGCCGTTCGTAGCAGTCGACATCACAATGTTAAACTACTTTAACCATCCAGATCCTAGAGTTCTCGCTATGTTGCATAGTGTCTTGCCGTCCAATTGACATAATGACAGCCCTTTCTAACACATTTCATAGTGGGGCAGAACCCTTTCGTCGTTTGTTGAAACTTCTGAGAGCCACTTTAGCGGCGCCACCCGCCATGGCAAGACGGTCACGGTCACGTTTGAGGATGGATCAAAGTGTGTTGGCAGCCTGCTCGTTGCTTGCGATGGCAGCAACTCGCGGGTTAGGCGCGCTCTATTTCCCAGCCTTGCCTCAGAGAACTTGTATCGAATTCCTATAGCCGTCATGGGCGTTAAGATACATCTTTCTACGGCGCAGATTGCGGGAATGCGAGAACTTGATCCATACTTTCTCCAGGGGACATCATCCCAAAACGACTCCTTTGTTTACATGAGTGGTAAGACTGCAACAAACAACCATTCGTATTGTCCCATACTTGTCTTTTCCCCTCCTGTACATCATCTCATGTCGATCTACTTGTATTATCGTACAGCTACTAAAATATGTGGTGCCCTGTAGTCTTAGATGCCCCTGGAAACAGTCCAGAAAATGACCCGGACTCCTACAACCTACAAATTTGCCTTTCTTGGCCATACAGAGACGGTTACCTGGGCCGTGAAAGGCAACTTCAAGTCCCAGATTCTCAAGAGAGCCGTCATAAGCTGTTCCACGAATTTGCCGCTACGTATGCAGAGCCATTCAGTTCCATCCTAAGAGCAGTTACCGTCGATACCGAAATTAAGCAAATTGATTTATGCGACTGGCCTCCGCCGATTGGTCTACACACGAAGGGAAACGTTGTATTGATGGGTGACGCCATGCATCAAATGGCCATGTGTAAGTTTTCCCACTGTTCTCTCCTTTGTTTAATGGAGAGGTGAAACGGCTTCCCAAGCCACACTCCAAGGATTATTTCGTCATTTCCGTCACTCTTCTCCAACATCCCGCACAACTCCCCGCTCAAGCTTCTCAGAGTCGTCGGAGCTGGACTATACTCCGTCATGGTAAATGGCTTGGGACAAATATACCGACTCCGTCCTCGTCACTACAATACTTTACCTACACGGACTTGGAGGGCCTACGTTTCTTCGGCCCAACTCTGAGAAGAGCTGCCTGCCTCTGGCTACGCTAGCTTGATCTAAACGTCCCTTTGCCTCACCTTGTCTTTGGAAGCATGACGTCTCTAAGCTAATGGTAAAATGCACTAACACTTTACAGATAGAGGAGAAGGGGCCAACCACGCTATTGCGGATGTCGTTGACTTTGCAACCCATGTTGTGCCGCTTCTCGGCAGAGATGAAACAGCCTTTACAGGGAGCACCGATATCGGTACCATTGCAACTGTCTCGACTCCTGCTGAACCTGAAGTGCAACACGTCGCAAGCAGCAGAAACCCTGTCAATGGCAACACCAACAGGCACATGTCTGAGGCTACTAACATTTCGATTCAACTCCGCACTGCTCTTGATGCGTACGAAAATGTAGTGGTGAACAGGGCTCGCCCAGGGGTGCTGGCCTCTCGACGTGCATGCTTAGATGCTCATGATTGGACGCGAATTGGTCCTCAAAGCCCGCTGCTGAGTAGGCGACAAAAAGACATAGTGTATGACGAGGTTGCCGATATGGTCGTGGGCTAACTAGTTGCTGAACCCACTATATCGTGCTGATCGGATAGAGAGACCATGTAGGAAGACATGGATGGCGACACCGAAGTCGACATGGTAGCAAGATACGTTCACCTCGACACCAATTAAGACTCCGAGTACGGAGTACATGTGTTTTCTCAGCGCAAGCACAATACTTGTCAGCTCAAGGGAAACGACATTGACAAGGTCAATTCACCCGGGTGCTTGGCCATGTGATATGCAACTAAACATCATCTGTGGCTTCTACTCAACGTAACGATGCCAACAGCGAGGTTACACAGCAAGGACAGGGGGGTTATGCTGGAGGGAGGGGCTTGGGGGCGCGAAGGCTTTGCCGACAGCCAGCTCCCAGTGTAACCACAAGATCCCCACTTACAATAATACTCCGTACCTTGCCGGGACCTAGTGTGCTTGTCCCCGTCAAGCCCGTCGGTCCCCAATCCAACTCTTCAACGAATGAATATGGTCTGTGGGCTCGCTGCCAGATTCCCCCATCTGACACAATATTGAGTGGGCATTATATTGTCTGGTACGATAATCGAAGCTGATGCCTCCGCTATTACCGAGACCGCCTAGGATGGATGAGGCCAAGTATCTTCACCTGAATCGCATTACATTATCGATCAGGCGGTTGTGGCTGGAAGCAAAGACCTGACCCAGCCCGTGGAGTAAGACTCCGTAGATGCTGCCCCTTTTAATGAATGACAGGGTGTTCTTGATGTCAGTCGATGTTTAGGCACCGGTTCAAACCCACTGGTTCTGCCGCTCGACGGACAGCGGTAGCTACTCGCCTGCTGTCAAAACAGAGTTGACGGTGTGCCTCAATACCCTATGCAACAGGTTGTAGGTGTGTAACTGCTGAAGAAGATGTCTGTTGTGCGTCGAGACCCTGCGTATCAAACCATGCATTGTGTTAGCGCCTCTAACAGTATGCGAGGTGTCGACAGTGGCTGACCTTAATGTCTTTAGGTCATGCCATCAAAACTCCATGCATAGCGGTTAAGTCGTTTGCAGATTGGCTTGTTCCATTGGGGGCCGTTTTGGTTGCACATGGAGTTCGTCTCCAAACCTGGCCGGCGACGTGGCGTGCCTGCATTGAGCACAGAATAATAGTTGTACGCAAATTCATGCAAGTTGATGCCGTCGTCTGCAGTTCCGTAATACAGCATGCCAAGCTTTACCATACTTTTCTACGGAGAACCTGCGACTGGAGTGGGGTGGTAAGAGTGCAGGGATGGGGCTTGCGCACAGATTGCACAAGGGCATGGCATGGACATGGCTGCGTGGTTGCCAACCAGATACCAGACCGGTGGACTTTTTATCACGTCTTTAATGATCAGCCGCGGGCCGGATCAGCACTTAGTCTGTGCAAAAGGAGGACCAACACACAGACATGGCCCATCCATCCCGTGAGGGGCAAAAGTACAAGCCGCCGACAGGACCGAAGACGCCAACACAACGCAGGTAAATAGCGTTGATTTTTATCAATTGGATGCATCCGTGCAACAGACAAGAATAGGTGAGGTAAGTTATTGCGATGGATAGAAAATCATGGTGATCATTTTAATTATACAGGTATTTCATCTTAATTGATGAATACTAGTAGTTCAACTGGTTATATGTCCACACCAACCGGCCTAGTGTAGCCCTCATCATAATCCAGACGTCCTCCAAACAGGACGCGACTTCACATATTAAAAACGCCAGCTGATTTTATCCAACAATGTAATGAAATCAATAACGAGAGACAAAGACAGAGAGACGGAAAGAGGCAACCTGCTTGCGTAGAAGAGAAATTAAATACATGTGAAGTTGAGGGGTCGCAAAAGTTCATCATAGCCTCGCCATTTTTGTAGACTCTGATAGGGAGTCTGTATTTCGTCACGCTTCCTCCGTCTAATGATGCAAATTTAGGCACATGGCCTTACTCAACGGAAAAGCAAAAGATATGTGGGGTTTCATTCATACTTGTTCATTGCGCCGACTTGTCGCTCTACTACTCGACTCGTCGTCAACCTGTATGGTGTATGAGACTGACTTCAGAATGGCTCCGTTGTCGTCGATCATGTTCTCCTGGCTGACAGACTTGTTTGCGGATCCAAACGCGCTCTTGTCGTTGCTGACATCGCTGAGCTTGTAGTGCTCGCCGTTTCGTAATGCTCGGTTGCGGTTCTGGCCGCTATTGGATCCGGAGTACTTGGAGCGGTAGTCTTTCGCCTTTTTCATGCAAACGGGTGCCAGGAAGGGGAGGGAGGAGACCATGTTCTAGTCGATATGTTAGGACAGTGTCTAGTACAGCGGGTGGACCAAAATGGAACTTACGCCAACATTGAACTCAATGGTGCCCCAGAGGACCAGCATGGTGGAATTGCCGTCGCCGTTCTGGATTCGGTCGATTTGGAGATATCGGAGGATGGAGCACAGCGTGGTGAAGAGACCAAGCATGAAAATGCCGATGAGTCCCAGCTTCTTCTCCAGGCGCACGTTAAGCTTCAAGAGCACTGGAATAGGCAATATGGCGACCACCACATCAGACACGATAGTGACGACAGCGTAGCCGGTGAATGAAGGCCCAGGCTGCAAACAAGTTCCCGCGACCCAGGGCTTCCAGGACTTTTCCACCGGGCTACAAGCAAAGATCAGGGAAAGGGCGCATCCCAGGTGAGCTAGGAACACGACAACAATGGTGATCCAGACAACCATGCGATATATCTTGCGGTCCGTCCCCTGAAGAAGGCGCAAGTAGCTGATGAGCAGGGCAATCTTGAAAAAGCTAATGCCAATCTGGTAGATAGGCCGACCGGCGTAGTTGACGCGAGAGTACGGGGCGGTATCTTCCTTGGGACGAAGTTTGAGGGGCAAACCCAAGCCATATTTAGTCTGGACAATGCACATAATCGAATATGCGAACGCGAAAACCATGGACAGTGCGGCCATGTAGTCATCTCCAGCGAGGCCGCGGGCCTTGCCGCGAATCCAAAGGCGGCTGCAGACTGTGGCTATCGAGAGCACTGATAAGACTACACAGACGGCAAAGATGGTCGCCCATTGCGACTGGGCTTCGACCTCTGGAGTGGCGTTGGCGACCCAGCCCATTGTAGTAGCTAGTAGCTAGTTATTATGCTGTACAACAGTGCTGCGAATTAACATATGAGATGTAGAAGGAATGAGTATGAAATGTGTAGAAGGATTGTGGTGAGAAAGAAAACAAGGTTCATCTGCTGATCCTGTGCGGGACCGAGGAGGTGATTTCTTCTAATATCTTTCGAACCGCTGCCCGCTGCTGCTTTGTCACAGAGACAGTCTCGGTTATCGTTCAAGCTGAACGCGAATCCTAGTGGAGATGTGTGTGTAGGGATGTGACCACAACTGACGCACGAACCTGTGAAGGGAGGAGGGAAAAGCAAAACTCCAGAGACAGTCTCGACGGCCTGACTTGGGAATTCCGTCTACAGGTGTCTTGGCAGCTTGGGATGGGCCAGAAATAGACGGAACCAGAGATCCGCAAAAGAAACAAGCCAGTAGGATTAAGAAAAAAAAAAAAAGGGAAAAAGAAAAGAAAAGAAAGTATTACGAGCTACGAAATACCGAAAAAGTGAAAGTAGTCACAGTGTATAATGAGGGGCGGATGAAGCTGCTGTTTTCTACTTCATCCATGGATCGAATTTCATTGCAATACTACTCCGTGCTCCAAGGATCGATGCTAGATTAACTAAAAATATGCGGAAACAGCCCCAATAAAAAAAAATCAAAGAAATCCATGCACTGCCCAGAGTTACATAGACCTGCAGAAGGGATTCACTGTCCCTTGTTCGCTTCTACGTTGAGCGAAGATTCTCCCGCGCCGGTCTTGGCCGCTGGAGTGGCATGACGACCTGATTAGCTCATTAACTCGTTCTAAGTCCGTGAGTACTTTTCTATACTCTGTACTCCGTACTCTGCACTAATACTCCGTACTAGTAATATGTTTCCTGCTCGGTGCCGGCAAGGGGATGATCCATGGCAGCAGGCAGGCAGGGTCCTTCCTGGCGCGGCAGACTGGGTGAGAGGAATCCGAGACATTTAGGCCCGTTACTGGGAGGAGTTGCTAAATGCAATCGTACGGTACAAGTGCTTGTCCGCTTTAGGAAGATGGGCTCAGTGGGCGGTGGAGAGCATCTGGCCCCCCCCCTGAGCTGGCGGCGAGATGGACGGGCGCCACCGTCACTCACTAACTGGCATGCTAAGTGACGAACTAACCCATTGGTCGAAGCTAGAGGACGGGGGATCTGTTGCTGTTGATGCCAGTTGCAGGGGTTCCGGCAGAGGGAAGAGACCCAGGACCTGGCAGTGGGCAGCTGGAAAGGAACCGTTTCTGGCTGTCGAGACGACGACGGGGGGGCTTTCGGGGAGATGTCTGCTAGTAGTCATAATGTACGGAGTACGGAGTACGTACTCCGTGCTTTGTAGTAGTAGTTCCTACTTCCGTAGTATGATCAATGTTGGCGGTGATTGATTGTACTCCGCACGTAGTTATGGAGCTGCACAGTTGTGAGCGAAGACAAGGCAGGCATCTTTCTGGCAAAACTAGTAACTTGTACTTCCTCGTCCAAAAGTCCTGTTGTACTGTCTTGTCTTAGACTTAGACTTTTGACGCCCGTCTGGTCCTTATTTTTAGCCGTTGCATGATGAATTTTTAAATTTTTTTTTTCAGAGACTCCATTTCCATTCCAGCTTACGTATGGACCACGGAGTACCGAGTAGCGGATTAAGCCACTCCGTAGTTACCTCGGCGGGCATATATGTACAAGATCCTACGCAAAGTCAGTCAGTCAGTCAGTCAGTCAGTCGGTTAGTCAGTCAGCCAGGGCTTACCGCCCACTTTCCCCTTTCGCAAACACTTATTTCCCATGTCACTGTCTCCACAGGGAGCTGTACCTCAGTTACCGAGAGTACTTTGAAGAAAACCGGGGCCTGGGATCAGGGATGCCCACGGCCAGTCTGTGCGACCTGCCATTGGGGGAAAGGGGGGGGAGGACGGGGGTTGCACGGGGTAGGTAATTCAGCAACTAGATGGGGGGTTGGAAGGCTCCAAGGAAAAAGGGCCACATATCTGTGATTGGCGCGAGACTCAGATACTGGTACGTCCTGCTATCAATGTTCCAAAGACTGCCTGGGAGCTATCAAGATGGCTGTACTCCGTGGCGGTGGTCGAGCAAACGTCAGAGTTCGAGGCGCTCGGGGGTCGGGCTCCGAGGACAGAAAGGAAACGATGCTCGGGGCGCCCACGGCACCAGAGCCGCGAAGGCAAGAGAGCAGTCACGCTCGAAGGCAGGCGCCTCGAGTGATGTGATTCGGATAGTCGTCCTCCCGCAGCAGCAGCAGCAGCAACATCCGGATCCCCCGAAATTCCCATCACGGAGTAATAATAAATAGAGGCGCCGGGGATGCAATCTTGCCATCTAGTCCCCAGCGAGGAGGTGGGAGGCGCGGGCGCAGGCGACCAAGCCACTGGGTCGCTCGGCGGTTAGTTCCAGTAACTACTATTATGTATTGAGTACGAAGTACTCCGTACCGAGTATGAATGTAGGTTTTTGCAACTGCTCTGCACCAGCCCGGAATGAAATACGTGCTGCGCTGCTTTTGATGGCTCTTTTTTTTTCTACTGAAGTCGCGGAGACTCGGGTGAAATTTCACACACTTAACTCCCCCCCCCCTCATCCCCCAATCCATCAGGAGTAGATGTCGGAGCTCTGCTGAGTACTCCGTACGTATGACGTCTTCAAAACTTCACGCTTCTTGGCATTACTGTCTACGTGGTTTGATTATTTGCTATCATTTCTATTATATTCTACCCATAAACTCCATGCTGGTACTCCGTACTCCGTACTCCTTAGTAGACAAGGCCATTAAGTGAGGTGCCCGTACCAAGTCGGACGGCCGCGGCGGAAGGTGAGCCAGGCGTATCATTTCGTTATGGAATATGCCTCCCTGCTCCGCGCTGTTGGTGGCTTTCACTGCAGAATAATACTGGACAGCAAACACGACGGTCAACTTATACAGTAGTATGTTTGCAATGATGACTGTTTGGGCAGGAACATCTTTTTGCTCAGCTCGCCAAACTCGGCGATAATTATCGGGAATGTGTTAGCCGCCGAGCCGTGGTCCAGACACGGTCGTTGTCTCAGTTTTTATAATAGCCTCCAATGAATGGCACAACAAAAAGCAAAATACCAGTCGCCGTCATCAGCAGAAATTCAAGCGTCGTAACCCCCCTCCCCCCCTCTTCCTCCCTTCTCCCCTTATGCTTCCACCAAGGGGATTCTTTCTTGTAACTAAAGGAAAGAGAGAAGAAAAAGGAAAAAAATAAGGCCGTTAATTAATTACTCCAAAGCCACTCGAGCTTAGAATACCAAATGATGTGGCTTAGAGGCTACCGAGAGCCCGGCTGATTCTGTATTCACCAAGGGAAAAAAGAACTAGCATGTGGGTTGTCTCGTGTACAATGATGTCGAGCATAGTATCGAAAAGCAAGTGAGCGATGGAAAGAACAGATTATGGGGCTATGCGAGACGAGACAAGAGGTAATATGAAGTTTCGTTGACATGGTTAATAGCGGAACTCCGGTGGGCACGCGTGTACTGGCTTGCGGCCATTGGGGTGCTCCATCCGCGCGTCCGACACAAACAGTCCGATACATTTGGAACGTGCATTGTAGGCGGTCAAGAGTCACTTGTGTCGAAACTAATATCACGCACTAATGAGTTCAAATGAAGTTGTCAATATCAAGTTTGCTAACGCGACGCAAAGCACGGTCGGTCATGTGAGCGTTGGCAATCACGTTGAATTGAATTGACCTACCCACGTGTAAGGGGATGGTCCGAGTCCCTCGCAACACGCAGCAAACATATAGTCAGTGAACAACCGTTAATTGCAGGCCGACGACCAACACAGCCAAGTCATCAGCGTCGGCCAGAATGTGGTCGGCTGGAGCCATGCCTGTCTACGGTGAATTCTAAATAGTCCGTCATCAAACCGTACAAATTCTCGTACAGAGCAATGCGAAGCATGAGTGAGGGCCGTGATTTCATGAGAGCCGTCACGAGAGCTGAGTTGAAAGCTTCGTTCTCTTGCATCTCTTGCAGAAATACCTCCAGTAGGGCATGGCTACCGTGGCTGTGGCTAGTGGCTAGTGGCAGGTGTCCGGTGGCTAGCGGCGAACCCCCAGTGGAGCTCGGGCCAAACCCGCCCTTGGTTTCGGGGGACAGTGGACCTGTATTATACCATCAGGCACGTCCCAGTGTGGGAATGCTGCAGAAACCAACATGTTGGTTGTTGGTTATTACAGCAGAAAAGCATCCTTGGATGAATACTAGTATGACATGACCCGCAACCTAGCAATTACAATCGGATGTTTGTACGTACTGATAGGGTTCCACGTGCCTGCCATGCTGTCATTTTCGAACGATGCACGCATGCATAATGCGGGTGCTGCAAGCAAATTGCTTTGCTAGGGATCATTCATGCAAGGGTTTGATCTCACCCCGAGGTTTGTGGGTACCGCTTGTACAGTAAGTCGGAGAAAAAAACAAATGATGATGACAACAGAAGTGCCAAATAGATGGCAAAGGATTGCTAACACAAATGAAGACGTTACGAAGAATGGCAACTCCTAGCCTTTTAAAACGTGGGAATTGGCGTATGGCCCTGCATTACGGCCATCAACGGCGTCAATGTCCCTGGTACGACCGTCGGACTGTTTGTTTGGTTAGCCCCTGGAGGGGGCACTTCTGTGTCGCTTGCGCATGAACACATCTTTTGCTCGTTGTTCCCTTTCTTTGTTGCCAATGCATGACAAAGTTCCGATAGTAACGGCATCCGGTCAATTGTTGCTACGTATTCCACGTATGCACTCCTAATCTTGCTTCGATCTTCGGCTGGCAAGGTCTTGCAGGAACAGTTCGAGGTACCAGAATGTTTAGCATTACGATATCCGTCGCAGCGTCCATGTCACAAAATCCTGATCTGCAGCGCACAAAAGTCCATTGCGCTGCGACGACCGTGTCGTACTGCATACTGCAGGATGGCACGGCAGAATGCACCATGCAATTGCGAGTCTTGATGGAACCAGAGAATAACGAGGTACTCCGTATTCAGTAGTCAGTCCGCAATCCTGGACCGGACATCTGGTCGTCGACGCAAGATGGAAATATGACTGTAGCTCGCGCGGCACCATTTTCTTGGCAAGCTGTCTTGGTAGAAAAGTTGATAACCCACCCACTGTCTTGCCCGCAAACGAGACAATCACATTGGAAAATAGCAACATCATCTTGATGGCAACCCATGCCGCTTGAACCGCGTGACGTGATGGAGTGTGTTGTACGGCAGCGTGGGCTTTGCAGCTTGAGGTCGAGACCATTTGGCCACAGCGTTTTCTTGCTTTGTGCGACCCCTCACGTCTGGCTATTGAATGTCAGACCGTGCATGGCCGCATGTTTGTAAAGCTGGCTGCCGGGACCTGACATGTGGCGGCTTCGGGGCACAGCGTGGCTCACCCGGCGTGTCTCAAGAAGCATCTGCCAATATAGTTATCAGCCGCTCGGTTTTGCTCAGAGTAGCCTTACACGAAAAAGTAGTCATCGCAGCGGCAGATTTGAACATCTTATGTATGTAGTACAAGCGTCCAGCGCCGTGCCGGTGGCTGAGGGTGGCTGGCTGCCCCAGTGGCTTCTGCTCTAAGCTTTTGCCCCTGCTTCCTGAACAAACTCTAGCCAGCTGCCAGCTGGCACATCGTGAAGTTGCTACACCGGAAAGGGGGGGCCTCAGATTGGTTTAGCTTGTCCGGCAGCTGGTGGTGAGCCCCATTTTTAACGAGCGACGGCCACAGAAGGCCAAGGCGTCCAAGAAGTGGTCCAAGCTATAGCCAAGGGACGGTCGGTCCATCCCACCTCAATCTCCAGCCCACCGCAGTCCCATCGCAGGCCCATCGCAAGCCACGACCCGTCCTACTGGTTCGTTCGCTTATCCACTATCGTTAATGATCCTTGGCCGTCGAGCAAGGAGTTGCCGGCGTTGTCTAGCAGCTATATCTTTAACGTTAGTGGTCTGGCGTCTTTTCGCTTTGGCTCCAGACCCTCGCCTCGTACTCTCCTGGCGTTGACCTTTAAGTCAGGTCAATCGCCCAAATTGTCAACGGTCGCTCCTTCTCTTCCCAGTTTGTAGTCGTTCCATGTTCCATTCGTCTTCTCTTTTCCTCTTTTTTTCTATTCGCCTATTATAACGGCTCTCTATTGGAGTGTTGAGCAGCTGCGAGTCGCAGCGACGGGTCCGGAGATCATCGCGACTCAACAACCCCAGACTTGTCGCAACTTCAAGCCGCTGCACAGACACGCCTGCGGTTTGTTGCCCACTTCTAACACCGCTAACACACCTTTCTTCTTTTATCCGACTCTGCTCGTGCGCGACTTCCCCGCGAGACAATCCGGAGTCTTTGTGTTTCTTGCACCTTCATTCCTTTTACCTTGAGTATCTTTCCTTTCCCGGTCAATCTGATTGAGGATCCTCCCTCCCGGAATCGCCGATCTTTGTCTTGAGCAACCGCAGATCACCTATTTTCGACGCGCGATTGGGAACGCACTTGCAAGACACCATGTCTTCCACGGGTGACGAGAAGGCCAGGGACGCGGATGTCCGCCATACTGGCTCTTCGTCTTCAAGCGACAATGCTACTGGCTTTTCTCCAGCCACTGCTGGTGTCAGCAATGTAGATGCCGCCTGGAAGTTTCTCAACGACCATCGCGATGCCGCTGGTGTTGATGCCGTCAATCTGAATGCTTTGCGTCGCAAGATTGATTGGCATATCGTTCCGCTCATGTTCTTGTGCTATACCATGCAGTTCCTCGACAAAGTCATACTAAACGTGAGTCGCTATTCCATTGTCGTCGCCCCTATGTGACTTTATTCGGTTTTGGCACCATGGCTGCAGCTTTGCTCGCTATCGCAATTGGTCTAGCTAAGCGTTAACAATTCTTGGTTCATCAGTACGCAGCCGTCATGGGCATCAATAAGGACCTCAAACTGGCTGGCAACGATTTTTCCAACGTAGCCACGTTCCTCTTCGTTGGCCTGCTGTGTTTCGAAGTTCCCAACAGTATGTTGTCCTCCATCTGCATGATAGCAGACCGTCATTTGAAATTGTAATAACCATGTTAATCGTTTGTGTCGTCACACAGTCTACTTCCTTCAAGTCTTTCCCGCTGCGAAATGGCTCGGTGTCAATGTCACACTCTGGGGTATTGCTACTGCCTGCGGTGCCGCTGCTCATAATTACCAAAGCCTGCTCGTCTCTCGTATTTTTCTGGGTATCTTCGAGGCTACCATTGCCCCTTCTCTGATGCTTATCAGTAGCCAATGGTATACCAAATCCGAGCAGGCCCCCCGGTTCTCTTTCTGGTATTTGGGTTTAGGTCTGGGCCAGATTCTCGGCGGCCTCATTTCGTTCGGATTCCAGCACATGACCCCTGGTGCCGCTCTGGCAGGTTGGCGAACCATGTTCGTCACTCTTGGATGCCTGACCGTCCTCTTCGGTATCTGTACCATTCTGTTTATTCCTGACACCCCGATGAAGGCACGGTGGCTTTCCAATACCGAGAAAGTTGCTCTTTTGAAGCACGTCAGTGTCAACCAGACTGGAATTCAGAGCCGCAAGTTCCGCCTCAAGGAAATCGGCGAGGCTCTGTTGGATCCTCAGATCTATCTGTTACTGGTATCCGTCATCTTACTCTCTGTCTCCAGCGGTGTTGTCACCACTTACTCTGCCACTTTGATTAAGACTATTCTCTCTGATGAGTCTCCGGCGTACGCCTCTAAGAAGGCTGCTCTGTTAAATATGCCGTCAGGTGTTGTAAGCATATTCTTCACCTTATTAGTCGGTTTTGGCGTTCGCAAGCAGTCCCACCGATGGGCCTGGATTATTGCTTGCATAATTCCTGCGTGAGTAAAATATCTTTGTTAGCAGGCACTTCTGCATCTAAATCAAAATTACTAACCTGTTAAATAGCATTATTGGCGGTGCATTGATGTCCTTCCTACCCAAGACCAATAAGGCTGGTCTTCTTGCTGGTGTCTATCTCGTCAATGCCGTCGTGGCTCCCCTTGCCCTCTTCTATAATGTTAGTAAACGCATTTCCCCCGTAACAGCTTCTTGACTTTTATGAAAAACTGACCAATTCTTACGCAGTGGACTGTTGCCAATTGTGCTGGTGCCACTAAACGTGCCTTTGCTGCTGCCGTTGTTTCCGGCTCCTTTTCCATCGGCAACATTATTGGACCCCAGACTTTCCAGGCACGCGATGCTCCTGACTTCCGCCCCGCCAAGCTTGCCGTCATGGGCACGCAGGCTGGTTGCGCCTTTACCACTTTTCTGCTATTTTCTTACTATTTTTGGTCCAACAAGCGCCGCAACGACCACAGCAAGGAGACCGAGGAGCATTACATGTCTCCAGAGGTATGGGCCACCTTGACCGACAAGGAGAATAAGGAGTTCCGATACACTTATTAGGAAAAGTAAAAAAATATATAAATATAATATTCTTGCATGGAGATAAAATCGTGGGGACACGCAGACTCAGTACAGCATGTGTATTGCACCGGCAATATGCGACTAGACTTTTTGGATCTCTGATCGGACGGTATTTCATGGAAGCGAGCCTTTTTTTTTTTTTTGCGGGCTTGGGGTGAAAAGTTTCAGTCGGAGGCATCTCGTGTAACTTTTTTTTCTGGGTTGCTTGCCAAGCTGCGCAGTTTATATTCGTGTCTTTGGTTGGACATTTGGAGTAGTTAGATGATACTCCATCTTGGATAACAGTACAACTGATCGATGTCAATGACGACTTTTTTTTGTATGACGGCGCAAAGTGGCGAATGTTGTGAAGACAAATTTGAAATACGACCCAGAGTTGACAGATTTATTGTCCAGAATATAAATCATCGGAGGTGTCCATTTGCGGTATGGTCGCAGCCCTGCAGTTCACGACCAACACGCATTGTGCATGGGCGAGCGAGTGGACGCAGCTGGAGAAAGCGAGGGCGAGCAAAACTGTGTGTGAAGAGCATGTGATGTGCTTCGTGCTCTCCGTAAATTTTTCCTGTGCATGGTTTCGGTAGGTTAGCCGATGGACGATGTTGTCAGATGAACGAGCAGTTGGCCCTCGCTTGGCTTAAACCGTGTCAGTGGGTTTATTGACACGCCAGACGCGAGACATTGGCCAACTCCTATGATCTTATACTCTAAACACAGGTCTATGCAAAATTTGGGTGCTGGATATTGAGTAGGGGGGCAGTCGCAGTGAGGCAGAGAGGTAGAGACATGTGGTAAGTAGTGTTGTTGGGAAGAGGACATCGTGATTTGTGGATTCGCTAGGATTTCGATGGCGCGAATGAGTATGAGATAGATAGGGTGGGTGAATGGATGGTTGTGCCTAGATGGCCAGCGCTCGCTCCCAGGACGGTTCGAGCCTTGCTTATATGGTATTTTTCTTTTAGCGGATATGGAGGCGATACTATAACCTTGTCGTGGCGATGGTGATCGGAGCTCTGAACCGGTTTGATCTCGAGCAGCATAGTGGGGGACGGCTTGCAAAAGACAATTTCTGCAAATAGATTCACGAGCAGGACATAAGATGTTCGGATGTAAAGTTATGGCATTAAATTTGTTTGGCCTACATATTTTCCACCGCTTTACTTGACCTTGTCCACTACTGACAAGTCGTTTGTTACTATGCAGAACATGTTCAATGTATGCGCGCCTAGGTAGCAATGAATGATCTTCCATCCAAGTGTGAAAAAAAAAGTCAGACCTCCTGTTCATAGAGGACTAAGCAATCAAAAAAAAAAAAATATTTGTTGACGCCATCCCAAATATCGTAAAGGTGTTGTATGAAACCTCATGTATAATGACAAAGGAAAAGAAACCAAAGAGCAGGTACGTAGGAAGAAAAATAGTGCGTTGACAGGGTAGGTGATCGATCGATCCTATACCCTCAACCAACTTGAGCCGACGTATATCTCCGCGAAGTGCAAAATCTAAAGGTATGACTAGGCTTCCCCATCACTCGCGCTGCTGCACAGAGGCATGTCTTTGACGATTACACAGCTGGGCCAGCCTTGACAACGTCCTCGGTAGCCTCGCTTTCGTACTTGGTAAAGTTCTCGCGGAAGAGCTTGCCCAGCTTGACAACCTCGTTCTGGAAGCTTTCGGCACCGGCTGTCCAGGCCTTCTCGGGGTTGAGCAAGTCATCAGGAACGTTGGGGCAGGTCTTGGGGACCTGGAGGTTGAAGACACCATAGGTCTCGTACTCGACCTTGGCGAGCTCACCAGAGTGGATAGCGTCGAGGATGGCACGAGTGTACTTGAGGGGACATCGCTTACCGCCCTGCGCGAAGCCGGCACCGACCCAGCCGGTGTTGAGGAGCCAGGCATTAGCCTTGTGCTGCTCAATCTTGTCGGCAAGCATCTTGGCGTATCGCATGGGATGCAGAGCAAGGAAGGGTTGGGCGAAACAGCTGGAGAAGGTGGCCTGAGGCTCGGTGACACCATCCTCAGTGCCGGCCATCTTCGAAGTGTATCCAGAGATGAAGTGGAACATGGTCTGGGAGCGGTCAAGCTTGGAAATGGGGGGCAGGACGCCACGGGCATCGCAAGTCAGCAGGATAATGTTTGTGGGCATGTTCTCTGACAGGCAGGGAATCTTGGCATTGCTGATGTACTCAATGGGGTAGGCGCATCGGGTGTTCTCGGTGAGGGTGCAGTCATCGTAGTCGACGTCACGGGTCTCGGGGTCGAAGACGACGTTCTCAAGTACGGAACCATAGCGGATGGCGCCATAGATATCGGGCTCCTTTTCAGCGGACAGGCCGATGCACTTGGCATAGCAACCACCCTCGATGTTGAAGACACCGCGATCACTCCAGCAGTGCTCGTCGTCTCCGATCAAGGCACGATTGGGGTCGGCAGACAAAGTAGTCTTGCCAGTACCTGACAGACCGAAGAAAAGCGTGACGTCTCCGTTCTTGCCCTCGTTGGCAGATGAGTGCAGGGTCAAGACATTGTGCTTGATGGGCATCTCATAGAAAAGAACAGTGAAGACACCCTTCTTCATCTCACCGGCGTACTCAGTTCCCAGAATAACCATCTCCTTCTGAGAGAAGTTGATGGCGACTGAGGTGGGAGAGGTCATACCCTCGGTGTAGCGGTTGGCAGGGAAAGAACCGGCATTGTAGATGGTGTAGTCGGGGTGGAAGTGCTCAAGCTCCTCACGGGGAGGGCGGATAAGCATGTTTCTCATGAAGAGAGCATGGTAGGCACGAGCGCAAATTACACGAACGCGAATACGGTACTTCTCGTCCCAGCCAGCATAACCATCAACGACATAGATGCGGTTACGGGTGTTGAGGTAGTCGACAGCACGCTCACGGTTGATCTTCCAGACCTATTGAAGTGAGACCATGTTAGCGACACAATTATGAAAATTGATTTGCACGACCACAATGATGGCGAGGCTCCTTTGATGTGTGGATGAAATCGAAGTACATCATGGATGTAATGCAGCTACCCCAATTCGGCCAACGCACTTAGCACTTGCAGCATGCATCTCGCTCCCGTATTTCCACCCAAGCGCCCCTCCTTGTGCAAAGTGTCGCGTGCGCATGTCATTGACAATGCACACAGGGCTGCAGGCAGAATAGTGCTGGGTTGAATCGGGTCGAGGATCATATGGCAATAGTCGGATCGGGTCGGAGCGAATCGCAGCAACAGGTTCAGTCCAGACCAGGCAGAGGCGAGAACTAGACGGGCTCGGCCTGACAATTGGCCAAGCACAGCCCGATCCTGTGGTGGAACGGACCTCCCCGGATGAACAGCCCGCTTAAGCTCGGCTGCACCAAGCGGCATGAGGCGGGGCAAGAACCAAAGCCGGAGAAGGTGGCAAGGACGGTAAAAAAAAAAAGCATGTGTGCGCGGGGCGAGGAAGCCAATAACGCCAATGAGAGCACACGCATTTGCAGCAGTTCGGAAAGAATGCATGCATGCATGCTTGCGCAGCGCAGTATCGCGATCCGGCCAGCCTTCACTATGACGCATGCAAGCCGCAGCAGCCCTCAGCACACATTTGCGGGACGCAGCGATAATTGAGCTGGCGGAGTTGCTCTTGGCGGCCTCAGCTTCCTCACTTGGTAAGAGCTGGAACTAGCATGCAGCCATTGGCAATCATTGCGATGCAATGACATGAACATGCAATATCCTCTCACAGACGCCTCATGCTGCTGAGACGTCACGAGCTGCGCCAACCAAGGCGGGGCAGGGGGACGGAAAGCGTGACATGCAGTAAACAAAGTCTGGGGTTTCAGTGTGCGGCTGCCATGCCACCACCCTGGGCAACACCACATGTCGGCGACATGCATGAAAACTGGACAACATCCGACGTGGAAATCTCATCTCATCTACATCAAAGACTTACCTCGGGACTCATGGGCTTGTTAACGGGACCCCACCAGATGTCGTCTTTTGATGAGGGCTCCTCAACGATTCGCTTGTCGAGGGGTGAGCGGCCGGTCTTCTTTCCCGAGTAGGCAGTCAAGGCACCGCTGGAGGTGATGGCGGAACCGGTCTCGTAGACGAGGGCATCTTCGTAGAGAGCAGCGACTGAGGGGTTGGGGATCTGGGGTCCTTGTTAGACGTAATCACGCAGGGAGATCAAACAATTGATTCGTCATGTCGAATGAGTAAGACATACAATGGCAACACGGTCGTAATCAATGTGGGCAGTCTCGTGCAGCTCCTCCTCGAGCTCAGTGTGCTGGTGGTGAGGCCTAGAAGGAAAGGAACAAGTCGTGTCAGTCACCAACAGGTACGAATCACCACAAGGTGCATCCGAAGTAAGACGAGAGAGCGCGGATAAATACTCACTGGACACCGCCAGGGTGCAAAGCAGTTTTGTTGACGTTGTTGGAGATCACTGTGCAAAGGAGTGTTAGACGAAGACATGTTCAAATGCTTAAGTGTGTAGAAGCTTCTAACAAATGAGAGCAACAGGATGCATGTAATGGACAGGAGGGGAGAGACGAACTCTTGCGCAAATCAGCTCTGGACTCTTGAAGCTTGAATCTTGGGCCTTTGACAGTAGGATCAGTGTAAGGAGAATCAGTCCTGACGATGGGGTCCTTCATCTTTATGTATTAATCGTGAGAGACCGAGCCTCTGCTGGATCTCGGCTTGCGCTGGGGATTTCTGGGTACCTGGTCGGAACGAAAACCAGACCAAAGGGGAAGCAGGGGGAGGGGTAAGGGGGGTGTGTTCCGAGGGAAAACGACTTTTGATATCGTGTGTCAAGGCAAGGGGAAAATTGCGAAGCGTGTGAAAGTATTAATTCACACAGCCAGAATGGCGGCAAGGCTGTGGCGCTGTTGCGTCTAAGTTCGTGTGCAATTTGTCAAGGCGCAGTCCACAAGGTGGGAAGGAAATCTGGGCCAGGTACGAGAATACTTGGGATACTTTGCAAGGGGGGGTGTGTAAGTACCGTCTGCCACACAAGAACGGGAGGACGATATACACAATAAGATGAAAATTGGGAATGCAGATTATAATCGTGGGGAGGTCGGATGAGTGGTTTGGCTGGCGATGACGAGACAGTGGCCGTTGTGTGGAGCCAAAGGGGGGGGCTTCCGGGGCTCTGGAGGGGGCTTTGATGGGCTTCCGACGCCGGGCAGGTGACGCAAAAGGGACTGTCCACGAATTTATACCGGAAGGACTCGCTTTAGGCTCTGGTTGGCCCTGCTGGTTGGCGGCTGGTTGGCGGGTGACGGGCGGTGGTGGCGGTTTGCTTTCTGATTTTCTGAGCTTCCGGCGTTCTGGCTTTCTCTGGCGTGACGTGGGGTTGGGCTTGTGTCCACTAAGCGGTCCACTAACTCTCACTACTACTCTGAGTAGTTGTTGGCTGTGAACGGCGCACGCGGGGCAAGAGGCACTGGGTCTGGTTGGTTCAGGTCTCGGTTTGGTCTGTGTTGATGATGCTGACAGGCGTTGGTTTCTTGACCGTACTATCGCAGTTGCATGCGGTGCAAGATATGGCCGTGGAATAGAGAGTATAAGAACTAGGCCGCGCAAGAAAGAATCTGGAGAGAAGTAATTCTCCCTTTTTTTTCTGGTATGTCTGGCAGCAGACACGGGGGGCTGAATCTGAGAAATCTGAGAAATATGGTTGGGTGCTGTTGTGGGTTGCCAATTAGGTAACAACAACGGAAAGGCTAGTTAGTAAGAGACGCTTGCGCCGGGAAGGTGCCAACGACGAAAAGTGTCTGCGTCGAGAATCGAGTCCCGAGTGAATAAATATAAAAACCTCGGTGAGGGAACTCAAGGCCAAATAAAAGCTACAGAGCAAGCAGCGGTGAAGCATCTAATCCAGGTGAGCGGCAGGAGAGGACAGGGCCACAGCTTCCTTTTAAACTTTACATTCCCTCGCGGTGAGTTATTCCCAATGCATCGCGGGATTGCATCGCCCCCTTTCATCCGAAAGTTGACGCACACGGCAACAGCACCGGAAGTTAGGAAGATGTCGGCATGACGATGATGGGGGAATGGGGGTACGACCCGACAGCTCGAACAAATAATGCAGTCCCGTTTCGGGCGGACGGTCAAACTATAGGCTATGGATGACTGTGGCGATAATGTCCTTGTCAACTTTGTTCAAAACAAAGCTGACGATCTAACTACTGTACAAACTGTACTGTGTAGCAGTCCTTTTTACATTTACAACAATTGACGTCGTTTCGAATTGGCGTGTTGAAGTCTGAACATCCGGAGTGGTGGGGCTCCAGACAGACCAGACTCGAGCTCCGCCATCAGCTCCCGTGGCAGGCAGGTGGCAGGCAGGTGGCTCCTCTCAGTGCTGCGTCTCGTAGGCCCATTAATATTGCTTTACGGTGGGATCGAGATTCGCTACAAGTAGATACTGTTCAGCAGGGTACGGAGTACAGAGTAGAATATTCGCAAATCCAGATAAACGTCCAAGTAAGTACATGCCACCTGTACTCTGTATCACATACGGCCTTGATTCTCTTCCTCTTCCCGTTTCTTTCTGCGTCGTCACATCCCTAAGCGCCACTAAGAGCTGAATTAGAAGAGATTTTCATTCTGTTTTCCCCTAACCCCGGTCACGACGCCAGTAAGCCGCTGTGACGGCAGCCAGCATCGTGCGTCTTACCAAAGACTCGGGCATTATCGGCATACTGACGATATCGTAACCCGCATACCGCAATGCACCGCAGCCAGGACATGGGATGAGACTGAAACGCCGGGAAAGCCTCATGTTCAGTAACAAAACAAGAAACACGGCATCTGCGTCTGCTTCTGCTGCTTTTCCAATTCAAGTGACGCGTTACCCGCAACTTAAACGCACCCCCTCGTCTCTTCTTTCCCACTGGACGCATCGTCAATGTCGACAGAAGTGTGCAATATTGTGCAGAGTATGGGTAACCAACTAACTAACGCCACCGAATCGGCCGTCTGGTGGCAACAGCAACCATCAAGCCAGCCAGCCTCTCACATCTCGACACCTCATCAATAAAGAATATATGCATATATATAATTTTTTTTTATTTTCCCCGGCCCCCTCACATGCTGACAGATTGTCCCACCAATAAAACAAAACGGCATCCCCAACTAGGCTACCAGATAAGAAGTCTGGTTGTCCATTGTGACTGGTAGTTTCTCACTGCATCTTCTTACATGCATTCACCATTCAGCTGCTCCTTGGCTGGGCTTGCCAAGACCGTGGTTGACCACGCGTGCCCCATACTACTTGCTTCTTGTCTACAAACTCTGCAGACCGATCTGCAGGAAGGGTATTGATTGCGGCCGCGGGCTCTATCTAGGCTGAGGAAGAAATTGGCATGCATTGGTTGTTGACGTATAGTACGGCTGGCACTGAGGCCATGCCATGTAAGTGGCAATATTGATGCTCCGTGCAGATGTGTACACAGCGACAAGTACGGAGCACTCAAATTTGCTATCAACATCATGCGGTTCTAGACTCCGAACAGTTAGTTACTCCGTAGACACTCCTGGACGCCTAATATACAAGCATTCCTCCAAGGCTGCTTCGCGCCAACCCGCACCAGCCCGATATTCCGGCCCCCATCGCCAAGCTCAGCTAAAAGAAATAAGAGAAAAAGCATTCTCCATACAAACAGAGCATGGAGTACCAAGCAATGCAATGCAATGCAATATTGAAAACCTTTTGAGCCGGCGGTCCACCTTGGACTCACCTGGTGGGGAGGGCTAAGCTCTCGACACGCGGGTGCCCCGGTTGTTAATCCCAGCCATTATTTCTGTCAAGACCACATGACCATCAGAGATCTCATATTCCTCATGCTGCGCCCATACAAAATTCAACTGCAAGAGTAACTAGCTAGTTGAAGGTGCGACAGGCTCGTATTGTTCATTATGTAAAATAGCATGGCGGCTACTCCGTGCATTTACTCGGTAGTACGCAGAAAGTGCCAGGTTTTTCTTTTCCTACACGAAGAGCACTTGCAATTCCCCGTATGCAACCCAGCTTCGTTCCAATAATAGCCACTTGTGATGGGATGATAGAGTATGCCTTCCGGAATCGTCCTTGATTGCGCTCCCCCCCCAAGTCCGGATTAGCTTTCTCCTAGGCCAGGCTTCTCTTGCCCCAGTTGTGCCCGCGGAGGCAGCCCACGATGTTTTTATCAAGTGAGGCACACCCCCACCCCCCCCCTCCTCTCCCTTACTCCTAGAGTGCATTTGGAGAGTGCACACGTGTACGGAGTACGGAGTACGGTACTCCGTACTCGAGACTGGATTATTGTCACAGCATCGCACACAGAAGCCTTGGAGGTGTTTCTATATATGTATTTAACAATAGGAAGTTCTCGTACTGGACAGCTGCTCCTGGTACGGTGCTAACGTGTCGTCGTCGCGTCTTGTACTGCGCACACTCACAATGCAGCAAAACATGCTACTCAGTAACTAGATAACTACTCTGTGCGATGCTGCAAAGTCCAAGTCGCCAATCACCTACAATACCAGCCTTTGCATACAGTCCCCTCCCCCCCAGGCTCTGCATATCCGTCCCGCACCAGCAATGCACCTCCCACCGATCAAGTCAGGTACCGACCCCCCTCCCCTCTCCGTCCCGTCCTGCCTTTGGTCCAATGTCTGGCGTCACCGCCATTCCCCAAAAAAGCCTTGCATCTGCTGCCTTCAAAGCCTGAATGGAGTATTTTGCATGAATGTACATGCACATGCGCCATCAGAAATTAGGGTGGCTCTGCTTCAATCGGCGCTGGCAGCGCACAAAGACGGTAAGACACAAAGCCACCAATACAGAAAGCTGTGGAGCATTGATACCCGTACATAATCTTTCACGTACTTCGTACAGTGGAATAGGATGGAGGAAGAATCAAATATCCCCTGTCTCGGCTCAACGGCACCGTCCGCGCCTACTGAATTCACCGACGTGCCATTGGCTGCCCACATGCGTTGCACAGCTTTTTTTGTACGCTGAGCGTGCGGTTCCGACATTCTCCGTGTTTTTGTTTTGTATGGAGTAATAAGAGTCTGGTTGGTGTGTGCGTTGTTATTTTGTCGTCTCGGGTTAATATCAAAAATAATTACGTGCTCCGTCGGGCTAGCGACACGTCCTTGCTCATGATTTTGGATTTACAGAAACGGAACAAAAAAAAAACTGAATAAAGTCTCTAGGATTGTATGTTTGATGCAAAATCTACACGCTGGGGTTCTTGATGATGATGGATGCCAGCGAAAAGCAGAAGCTCGGGCAGCCATGACCTAGCCGCACACAACAAAATACTATACTCCGTACACAATACTAAATATCAAATACTAGTACGGACCGCGGAGTACGTTCTGCGGAAGTGTCACCCCTGTATCTCTCGTTTCATGCATGGTGCCAATACACACAATCAATACAGCAACAATAAAGGAACATCTCCATCAACCAGAGTACAATGATGCATGTACCGCACCGCGTACTAACTACGGAGTAAGCCCATGGGAATTGTCTTTTCCTCCCCCAATGCCTATTTTCATCACTGCACGCCCTGTGCCGAGACCTTCCCCCCCTCCCCCATCTCCCATCCCTCCTCGGGACGTCACCAACGCAGTCTCGCCCGTCGAGGCCAAGAAGCTGAGTATAATATTGTTTTTCCCGATTTTATCTTCACCTGCCAAATCACACTCATTTACACCGAGATCCCAAATCCAGGCCCAATAGTCGCTTTTCCGTCAAAAAAAACACCCAATTAATGCACGCGCCAAAAAATTCCAACCTGCCCTATGCGTATGGTGCCTTCCGGCCACGCCCCATACGCGCCCCGTCCTTCAACCTTCACCTTCGGATCCTGCATGTCCCCACTCTTTCGCCGCTCCGTGTCAAGTCGGGCGCCGAGACTGGACCCGCTCTTCAGGGGGTGTGTGTGTTTGCATTTGCAACTGCATTGGCATCCTTTTCCACGTGAAAATCTTCTCCGATTTATTATCGTCCTCTCCAGGTCGCCGGGGCATCTCTTCCTCATGTTGTCCTGTACTCCGTCATCCTGCGCCACCTCTCTGTGGTCTGGTACGCGCACATGCACCGACCGCTCCGGCCCACACCGGACGGGCAGGCCAGTTTTCTTGACGCACGTCACGATGCTGGCAATGCGTGTCCATTACACATGTCTGTGGTGTCGTGGCCGACAATCATCCATCCGCTGCCTATCTCCCAGATAATCCCATTTATTGTGCAATACACCGATGATGCATGGCCCTTGAAGAGAGTCGCATTCCGTGTCGTTCCGTGTCTTATCGCCTTGCCTCAGATACGCACCTATTATCTGCGCGGCACATGTCCAACTCTGTGCTGCTGTTTCACTTGTCCGGTCGGAACAGACGTTTTAATCTGTCTCTGATTGGCTTTCTCATGAATAATTACCCTACTTTCAAACAGGAAATAAAACTTTTAATCTTTTTGAGGTCATATACGCTTGACGTCGTTGTATGCTATCTACGGAAACCCACTTCGCTCCGTTCGGGAGCCTATCTTTGAAATCGATCCTGTTCCTTATCTTTTTTGGGGGTCAAATTTTTCCCGAACCGGCTTTCTTTCGTCAATGTTACAGCTTTTTGATGCTGACACTGGCACATATTTAGTCACAGTGTGTGCATTTGAACCTGTTCACGCGCGATCCCCCTTCTCCTTACTTGTCGACCTCAGATGGCACCCTTCCCTTGTATATCATGGCTTTCATTATTGGCAGCGTTGACTCTGTGACCTCATTACTTTATCGCCCTTGGGATGCCTTGCATTATTCGCCATCCTGAGTTATGAGCTTGGTAACCTTGCCAATGGCAATAGTCTGACCCTGTAAAGCAAAGCATTAGCTCCATAGTTCCTTATTATTTGTCCCTGTAGTCAGTCAGGTTCATACCTGGTCACGGAGAGTGAATCGGCCCATCTGGGGATAGTCCTCGAATCTCTCCACGCAGACGGAGCCTGCTCCGCCAATCACCTGCATTCGTGCAATGATGCTGTCTCCTTTCTTGGCGTGTGTTGGTGGGGCCTTGCTCTTTCGATTTGTGCCCTTCTGCAGCTTGTGCAGAAGACTGGCAAAGGTGACTTCTTCTATGGCGGAGTGAACGTGCAGGACACAGTTGAAACCAGAAGACAGGATGGACTTCAAATCCAGGATGCGAATCTGTGCCTCAAACTCGGCTACGCAGTGCACAAGTCTCTTCGGGGAGCACAGCACAAATCCGGGCAGAATGTCTTCCTCCTCCACTCCCTTGAGTCGCATTCGCACCTGATCGCCGCACTGTAGGATGGGAACCTCGTCTTCCTGCTCACCATAAAGTGCCGACACTTCCACATTCTGTTTGCGTGGCATTAAGACGAGCGTCATGCCTTTCTTGACGACACCAGCCTCAATCTTACCATCGCACATAGTACCCATGTCCCGGTATTTGGCATTTACGGGCATCATGAAAGGGGCATTAAGCTTGCGCTCAAGAGCGTTCATGCCGTCAAGGTACTCTAGCAGAGACGGGCCCTCCCACCATGGAGCGGTGTCCTTTGGCAGTCGATCTTTGATGTTTAGTGAGGATTGGGCGGCGACGGGCATAAAAAACACATCCGTCTTGAGGTTGTAACCTGTTCCCTTCAAAAACTGGGAAAGCTTAGTTGTACATTCGTTGTAACGGTCCTGAGACCACTCCACTGTAGAGTCGTCCATCTTGTTGATGACGACGATCAATTTGTTGACACCTTGTGTTTTGGCAAGCATAGCATGCTCTCGAGTCTGTCCACCACGTTCAAAGCCAGTCTCGTATTCACCCTTGCGTGCTGAGATGACTAGAATTCCGACATCAGCCTGAGATGCACCGCCAATCATGTTAGGCACGTAGGTCTTGTGACCAGGAGCGTCCAAAATACTGTATCTTCGCTTTTCGGTCTCGAAGAAACCACGACCAACTTCGACGGTCTTGCCCTTGGAACGCTCCTCTTTGGTCAAGTCCATGACCCATGACAGATACCAGGACTCTCTACCGAGGTCCTTCGCCTCTCTCTTGTACTTGTCCATGGTTCTCTCGTCAACCATACCAGTCGTCCAAAGAATAGAGCCACCCAGAGTAGATTTGCCGGCATCAACGTGTCCGATGAAAATAATGTTGACATGCTCCTTGCCGTAAACTTCTTTGAGGGTTTCGTCGTCAACGTCGGCGGACTGCTCCTTAGCAACGGCGTCGATTTCACGCTGGGTCTTCTTCTCGCCAGGTCCAGAAGGGCTTGATCGTACCGATGACAGAGTGGGAGAGGTTCTGCCGGATGTCTTGCCCGAGGCAGCAGCCTTGCCGGCTTTCTCGCCTGTTTTCTCAATAGCCTTGGTGGCAGTTGCCTTCTGACCAGCCTCAGGCTTGCTTGTTGGCTCAGGCTTCGCGTCGGACTCGGGCTCTTCCTTCGAGGACGGCGTCCCTCCGATCGAAAGAACTTTAGCCTTTGGCTTAGGGGCTGATGTATCGCCTCCAATGCTGAGAACTTTGGTGCCTCCTTCTTTAGTCAGAACTTTGGGAGCCGCTGGTGCGGCGACGGAAGCATTTGCATCAGGCTGCTTGGGAATGGCAGCTTGAGCACCGCCTTGCTGCTGGCCCTGCTGGCCTTGTTGCTGGCCATACTGAGGATATCCTCCGGCTGAACAGACCATTTAGCTTTGCGTTTTTGTACAGTATGAAGGAGAAACATGACCTACCGTAGCCCTGATTGTAGCCTTGATTGTATCCACCGCCATACCCTTGGTTGTACTGGTTGAAACCTTGCTGTGGTTGCTGTTGTCCACCGCCATATTGAGGGTAATAGCCTTGTTGGTAGTACTGCTGCTGTGCCTGCTGCTGTTGGTATTGATTCGAAAAACCGCCGCCGAAAGCTTGGCCAGGCTGGAAGGTCTGGGCATTAGGCTGGAAAGAGGCGACGTTGGGGCGGAATCCTCCTTGGCCCTGCTGGCCAGGGTTCACATTGAGCTGTTGCTGAGCTCTCCGCGAGAGATTCTCGTCTTGGGCGGAAGGGTCGTCTTCCCAAGAGTTGAGGTTCGACATGATAATCGGTGGGTAAGGGAAGAATCACTGACTCAAATAGTTCGATCTTTTCTGTGTCGTTTTTGCTGTGAAAGAAGATGGCGCGAATACCGTCTTAATATCACACCTCGTTGGTCCTGGTGGGGGAGGGTGCCTGATGCGGTCCAGGGGGTGGGCTGGCGTTTGAAGCAGTCGATGTGAGTCAGGCAGTGATTAGCAAACTCCGCCTCGTGAGGAACGTCGCAAGGCAAGTTTTAGGCGGCAAGACGATTTTTGGAGACGACCGAGCCAGGCTATCTTTCCGCCTGAATGCTTTGGTGGAGGTTGAGAAAATTCATGCCCCACCAAAATATGACGCGGGAATAGGATGCGTGGGTGGAGGGGTTTAGACAGTCATTTCGTCCACCATATGCACTGTGTAGACACGGTGGACGTGAACAGACAACCTTTTCATAATCTTTGATGACTCGATATGAGAGTGATGAGATGTGACCAAAGGTGATGATTCGCATCTTTTTATGGAGCACATGTCAACAACAGACTAGACACAGCATTAGGCAGCAAGTTTCTAAGTACCGTACTCCGTAGTCACAGGTGGCCTGTGAATAAACGGTGGCAGGGCAGTTTTCTACCCGCACTGTGCAAGCATGTTTGCGAGGACAATCATGCACGTTAAGACCCAAGATATAACTAGGGTTCCTCTATCAATTATGCTATAGACCAGCAACATAATCTTTTCCAAGTTTTTCTTTCAGATTAATATGAGAAGATACAGGAAATCCACAGTCGAGACAAGAATCCATCTCAATGGATCAGTTCCTTTCCTTGATTGGCGTTCAGGCTATGAAGTATGCCGTCAGATCAGGTATCGTACTGACATCAAATTATGCACTGGACCAATGCTCACGGCTTCTCACCACTATTGACGATCAAAAGCTGGAGCTGGAACTGAAGTACCTGCAGGAACGACTCGAGTGCTACCTGAAAGTAAACTCCAAACTTCCAAACTATTTTCATCGGCGAGAGAAGCTAATCGGAATAGGTTATATCTCCGGCTATAGACCTTGTAGAACTGAAGTAATTATTCTCCAAGCGAAATCCGACGCAAAGGCTAAGATATGGCAGGTCCGGTAGAGGCAACGTGTTCCTCGAGTCAGCAGTACCCATAACTAAATCGCTTCAACACCAAATAACAAATCTGGGTCGAGACATAGAAGACATTACTGTGGCTGAAAGCACCACAGGCGCCGGGAACAAGCCTAAAAAGTCGCACAAATATGTCCAGAGCCGTATTCGTCAAGTTATCTCGGACGCAAAATCCCTTTTAGACCGCATTGACCGAGATATACCACTCCTGCAGCTCGCCATAACTTCTTCTGGAGAGTCTCTGTCCACTTCGCTTCCATCGTCAATATCTCCGTCTCGATTACTCCAAGCCAGTACGTTCATTGTAATGGGCGACTCTCAATTCTGCCGAAATTCTTCAAAACCAGTACAAATAGGGCCCACATTCAGTCTGTCACTTTACATGCTGTTCCTTGCTCATGCCGTACCAGGCAAGACCGGGTGCACGTCAGGCAACAACCCACAAGCATGTATCTACGGTCTCGGGGAAAATGACCGAAAACCAATGTGGCAGGAAGTTGTTCATAAAGCTCTTGTTCGTCTGTACCGCTCCAATGATAAAGGAGGTGGACAATTTATGACCGAAGACGGTGAAGCACTACCGAATGATGGGAGGCAACAAGGCTACTATTACTATCTACAGCTCGATGAAGATCTTGACGACGGCCGAGCACACTGTTACGTCGACTGTGAAGCGCCTTTGGGGCCTAATGAAGACTCTCCGCGTCATGTAACTATACCCGTTTGCGAACTCTCAAAGATATTTTACACTGACAAAGCAAAAC
The DNA here is from genome assembly GCA_032433595.1 of Conoideocrella luteorostrata. NCBI lineage: Eukaryota > Fungi > Ascomycota > Sordariomycetes > Hypocreales > Clavicipitaceae > Conoideocrella > Conoideocrella luteorostrata. Next base: position 42,794 of record JASWJB010000277.1, read on the forward strand.
TTCTCAATATCGGAGATGCCAGCGAACAGGAGACCCGCCCTATTTTACTTCTCAAGCGAGATGTATCAGACAATATGCCAATGTTCAATCATGCGCAGCGTGGTACTTCGCTAACAGAAGCCATGTGTAATGGTCGCGATAAAACGAGACAGCAAATCATGCCGAGTGTTCAACCTCTTCCCGACCAAGATATGCCGCAGGAAGATGGATTCGCCTCGATAGAACAGAAGTTGAGAAATTTAAGCATGTTATCCAATTTACCAAACCATCTTGACCCAGAATGGCTTGCCTTTGAAGTGTTTGTGGAAGACAAAGACGAAGATGCGGACAGCGATGATGACAATGATGAGGGCACACTTGAAACAGCCAAAGATACCCAGGGCAATGAGATCTTGGTTTGGACCGATGTTAGGGAGGACGCAGGGGGTGACTTAGCCGTTCCATCCTTCGACGAGGCCTCAGACTCTTCAACACTTGACATGTCGGGAGGTTTATCCATGGATACAAACGTCACAGGCGACTCAGTCAGCCAAAACTCGAATCGTCCAGCGCAGAGCTGGGGCAATCAACACGTAACCGCACCGAATATTGAGGCCCAGTCCCCTTTGAGCGGCGTCACAACATCTCTATCGCTGTTGGAAATGATGACTAGATTGGCGGGACTCCAAGAGTGTCAGCAAGCATCTCACCTGTCCATACCAGATCATATTTTGACTTTTTTCCTGGAGGAAACATCTACTACAGGTCTTTCTAGCGCCGCCGGAGAGACATTGCGAAGGAAGACAATGGAGCGAGTAGGTTTTGATCCTTATGCGGATGATGTGGAAAGGGAGGAAGGCAACAGGAGCCACAGTGTGTAATTAGAAATATTGCACTTGTACCAACACAAGGATATCCATCGACAAATATATTCTATAGGTTTTTTTTGTCGTCCCCCGTGGACTTATTTGATGATGGAGAAAACACATCAAATGCCGGCTGTACCCAACAACACAATGATAAATAACAATAAACAGCAACCATGAATAGTAAGGTTCGTGCTTGCGCTCGTAACTATGTTCGCTATAGCTTACACAAACAAAAAAAAAATAAAAAAAACTAACCAAAATCCACAAATTTATCTTAAGCTATAGCGCATCCACCCTATTTATACCAGTAGATATGGCACACTTCGCAAGCTAATTAGTATAGCTACTAATGAGATCTCAGCAGCATCATAGCTAAGCAGGATACCAAGCCTAGTGCCACGCGGGTTAAGGTGAAAAAGATGCTCAATGATACTACGATTAAGGCCGAGAAGGCTTTGTACTCAGAAACCTACGAACTTCTTGTTCAGAAGGAGGGAGCAACTAATCCAAAGTTGCCGAAAAAGAACAAGAAGGTGGTGGACGAAGCTTGCGCGCTTTACTAGTTATGAACAGTAGAGCAGTTTTATCTCGTGCCCAGGAGGGAACATATTCTATATAAACAAGATCCATCTCATCGAAACCACCAATTGACGGACCCGTTGAGTCCCCCGTCTGATTTCACACTTTTGACAGAATGCCACCACCCTTCCGGAATGAACAGGGCATCCCCAGCGTCAAGCTTAACTTCAAACATGTCATCAGGCAGCGACTCAGATTCCCAAACGGCGTCATGTAGGACTTTGCGTTCTTCTCCCTCCATCATATCCGTCGTTCTGATTCGGCTATTACCACGCTGCCGTATCTGAACCTGAACTTCAAAGAACAACCTGTCGCCCACGGAGGGCGGTACAAGCCGCACAACCTTCTGGCTATACAGCTGGCAAAACAGGTTCGGGTTGGGGTCTCTGTGCAATGGTGTATAGGTAGGCTCTGTTCCCAGCCATATAGAAGAGCTATAAATGTCACCTTTTCCAGCTCGCTGGACAAACTCTGGCGCTGGCAAGTCGTCTCGTAGAGGCTGCGGAAGATCCGGCAGAGCGGACTGCGCAATGTACAGTTGTAAGGGGTCTGTGACATCCGGGTCCCGAGAGGCATTGTACTCAAGGGCCTTGATGAGAAGTCTCAAGGGAGAGTAGACTTGAAAGAATCTCTTGTCAGAGCCTTCTGTTACTGCCGATTGGAGGATGCCTGCCATGATTTGGTCCGTCATTTCAGAGCTGGACATGAGCGAATTGCGAAAGAGTGCGACAGAATCTTCCTTTCGGGATGATCTGATGAGTTCATACGGAAAGGGCCACTCTTGAAAATTTTCAATGAGCGACGGGCTGATGGGTATCGATGGGCCGGAAGACGGTGCTTTGTTGAACCACTTGCTGAGGGCTGGTAGATACACTGTTGGTGAGCCCGCATCCTTTTGGAAGAACAATGGCTTCTTGGGTATCAGGGCCTTTTGCTGAAACGCTTGGATGTCTGGGAATCCTCGCGGAGATGGCGGCGCAGTATCAACAGGGCGAAGGGATGCCAGGCCATGACGGCTGGCGCTGTGAAAGTGGTGTTTCCATACCGAGGCAAACAACAGACTCTTATTCATGCCGAACGCAATACTCGGCACGCAAATGAAAGCTGTACATTGGATAATGCAGGGTCGCAATACAATAGCCTCGTAAGATTAAGACTCCCACTTGTGTTAGGTTAACCAGATTAATAGCACACCCAGCAGCTTGCACATACACAACAACGCAAGTTAATTGCTCCGTAGCTACGAGAAGAAAGCATCGGAAGCGGCAAAACCTGGAACCGTCCGTGACCGAGCTAGCCAGTACTACGGAGTAGACGATTTAGAAATTCCCCGCACCGCCCGAGCCCGGTAGTAGTAGGGTAGGGGGGAAGGCGTCTGCTGAGTGTTCACTAGCTGAATTTTTTTGTGCCGCTGGTTGCTGGCTGCTGGCGGTGTGCGTGGCTTCCTAGCTCCCTATCGGCTCCCTATCGGCTCCCTATCGGCTCCCAACACCATCTCTCGCACTCAGGCACTCAGGCACTCAGGCTCCCAGGCTCGGGCTTACTCGCGCTACACTAGCTATTAGCTGGTTACTATCACACTCGCAGCTCCTCCAAACGTGGCGGTCGTGGCGGTCGTTGCACTCGTGCCCACGCAGATCCAATCCAAAGCTGCACCACCAGCCTTACCGTGCATGCCCTTCGATACCAAAACTCGTGATCCTCAACATACCTCAATTAGCAATCATCAACACGAGCCCCGGCCGACCTCTTTGCTGACGTCGTCGTCCGTCCCGCGCATCTGCGCTTTTGCGGCACCCCGTGCCGCCCTGACACCCCGTCTTCAACCCTGACGACGCTGTGTTGAAAAGTGTTTCGCGCTTTGCGTTCCCCGTTCTTCGGGCTATTGATATCCATATCCATATCCATATCCATATCCTACCTGGCCGCTCCTCTCCCTTAACCCTCCCGCGGTATCACATCCCGCATCCTGCGTCCTACATCCGGCTCCTGCGTTCGGCATTCGACGACGACGACGACGACGACAGGCCTTTCGGCCGTCTCAACATGGCTATGTCTTCAGACTCAGGCTCGCCAGAATCATGGATCTCCAGTTTTTGTGCCCTGCTGGGCCACGAATACTTCGCCGAGGTATCTGAAGAGTTTATTGAGGATGATTTCAACCTGACTGGGCTCCAGACCCAGGTTGCCATGTATAAGGAAGCACTAGAGGTATGTCTACAAGCGAGAAGTGCCACGCTCTGTTTTGCGTTCTGAAGACCCATATCGTCGTCAGCCAACTTGCTCACTCTCCCGCGTGTACAGATGATACTGGACGTCGAACCCGAGGACGATGACGATGAGGAGGACGAGGAAGAGGAAGAGGATGACAATGAATCCGGGTTAGGTGATGGCCAAGAACGACTGGGTGGCCGGCCAGGTGAGCGGAGGCATCACAGCAGAATGGCGAGCGACCTCTCTGTCATTGAATCATCAGCAGAGATGCTGTACGGCCTCATTCATCAACGTTTTATATGTTCACGTGCCGGCATACAACAAATGAGTGAAAAGTACGAGCTCGGCCACTTTGGCTGCTGCCCACGGACAAACTGCGATCAGGCCAGGACGCTGCCCGTGGGCCTGTCAGATATCCCCGGCGAAGATACTGTCAAGCTCTTTTGCCCGTCTTGTTTGGACGTATATGTTCCTCCCAACAGTCGCTTCCAAACAGTCGATGGAGCCTTCTTTGGCCGCACTTTCGGCGCTCTATTCCTTCTCACTTTCCCCGAATATGATCTCACCAAACGCGGGGCCGATGTTCTCTCCAGCACGACATCACGAGTACCAGAGGATGAGCCCCTCGTCAACGGCATGTATGCCAAGAACATTGCCCCGAATCTGGGACTTGGTCACATCTACCAGCCCAAGATTTACGGCTTTAGAGTATCAGAACGCGCTCGGTCTGGCCCACGCATGCAATGGCTGCGAGACCGACCTAGTGACGTGAACGACTTGGACGAGGCACGCGCCTATGCAGGACAATGTGCCGACTTTGAAGATGACGACGAATCCATGAACATGAATGGACGGGTCATGGTCCGCCGACGGCCTCCCGGCAACGCTCGTCTCCGCCAACGACAAAACCAAAACGGCAGCCCCATGGCTCTGTCAACCAATGGCGCTGAATCTGAGCTGTAGAGCAGCGAGACACCGCTTGATGATGGTGAAGAAGAGCAACAGGGACGGGGTCGACCAGAGCGAAGAATGCTCTAGAACAAGCGTCCGCGCCATGGGTAGCCTAAATCAGCTGATCTTCTTATCCTCCTGGCCACGCCGAGATGCTGCCTTGAAATCAAACAAACATGGGGCTCGGCTCAATGACGGATAAGCAAATGTTTATCTTATTACGACGAGCACATGTCCGCCGCGTTGGACCGCAATACCCTATTCATCCGCACAAACATTCTACACAACCAAAACAAGTTCCTTCCCACAGTGAGATATGCATACGCCGCGTTTGGGCGCGCCGGGGAGGGGAGGGGGGTTGTCGTCCGTAATGTCCAAATGGAAAATGGCGGTGAAGGGTTCCCTATCGTCTCACTCCCGTCACCTACCCAGCAAAATCAAAATCACTACTTACTGCTATCCTTTTCTTCTTCCATATTCGGCGTACAGCTGTCTGTCTGTTGACTTCTCCCATCATGTTCATGTCGAAAAGGGGACTACTGTGGGTTTTCAATGCGTGGATAATGGTCGTTGCTAGAGTCATAGGGGCAAGGGATCTGTGAATTTTTTATTATTATTATTATTTTATTTTTCGTTGTTAGAAAATATGCGGGTTACTTTTGTTGAATAGTTCTCAGGGGGGTACTCTTTATGGGGTGTGGGTGGCTGGGTGTGTGAACAGCGAACGTAAACATAGACCGATGCAAGCCCGTGGAAAGCAGGTTCTTCTAAACAACCAAAATAAGCCTATGTTGATATCCACGTTGTGTAACCAAAGTAGTATATTTATTGAGAGAGCTTCGGGGGAATTGGGTGAGAGGGGTTCTTCATACTACAAGAAGAGACTATAGAGAGTTTGCTTGTTGCAATCATTGCTTCGGTCAACTCTCGTGTCTATAAATCAGACTCATTCGATTCACCAACAAAGCAGCACATAGTAATTGACACATGTGACCCTTTATAATTTTGTAATCAAAAAAACCAACCCCTACCAACGCAGCACTACGGCCCTACCGTAACGGCGAACCCTTCCCAGGCGTCCAGCTCGCTCCTCCGAATCCACTCCCGGGCGCCATCCCAATAATCTTCCTGACAGGTGTACTCGGCCCTGCTGTCGTCGAGCCATCCGTCGGCAAGGGTGGCGTGTCCGTCCTCTGCACCATCCCATCATCTTTCCTCGGCGGCTTGAAATTCACATCCCTGCCCGCCCGATAAATATCCTGCAGCATCGCCTCCAAGATACCCGCGTCCTCATACTCAAGATACTTCCTATACAGCTTTAGCGCTGTCCGGGAATCTTCTATGGAATCATGCGTTTCCAATTGAATGTCCTCCTTGAGGAGGTACCACGCCAGGAACGCCAGAGAAAGTTTTCTGAGCCGAGACTTCAGGAAGAAGAGGTCAATGGTGTCGATGATTTGGGTTTTCGGTACGTGGATGTTGATGACGCGAAAATCTTGCTTGAGGCCATGGCCAAGGAACTTGCAGCCTAAGTTGAGGAGGATCCAGAGTTTTTTATACACCATTTTGAGAGGAAGAAGACTGTGTTGGGAGATGCGGGGGTCGAGATCTTCTTGGGTGATGCCGGAGTAAGATGTTAGGTAGTCGACAATGGGTTCCTGGATAGAGATGTAGTCGTCTATGAAGGGTAGCCCTTCGTTTTCGCCTTGGCCGCGGACGACGGATGCGCGGGCGAGGGCGTAGACGATGGGCCGTATTGTCTCTCGCTCGCCGTCCGAATTCATTTCGATTTCAGGTTGTCGGATGGCTACAAATTCTGTGTCTAACGCTATAATTGTGTCTGGTCCGGGGCACTCGGTTTCAGCGTCAAGCATATGATATGTCTTGTTTTCCGACTGGGGGTTGGGGCTACGGTCCACGGATGTTAGCATAGTGAATTTTAGTCGCCATAACAATGACAATATATGTATGAGGTACACACTTCAGATCGCGATAAAGAATGGAAGTATCCAGGTGCTCTTTCCAAGTCGTATCGATCTTATTGTTCGCTTCCTTCACTTGGAATGCCACCACTGACGGAACTTTCCACGATGTATTAAAGGTAAGAGCCTCCTCAGTGCTAACAGATCGTACTAGGAAGTCGTTGAACAAATACCATTGACTCTGTTGGGGAGCTTCCGGTTCAGCGTGTGCAACTGACATTAGTCCTATTAGTAAGCGGAAGGACTTCATATTCCAGAGGTGACATACCATTGACCGTGGATACTAAATGAGGCTTTTGCGTGTGGCCACTCTCGATATTTATTGCCATTCCGATCAGCGAGTACACTGTAATGTTGTGAATTCCTCGTTGTAGGTGAAGTTTCAAGTCTTCGCCCTCGTAGCAAAAGAATTGACCTTGTTCCACAATGATGCCTATCTCCTCCGGAAGCCAACGTGGAGTTGACCACAACATACGATGATCAAGACTCGTGATTGCCGTGTTAAGCATCAAGACTGCTGGTATGTTGTGGATAGTTTTCCTAGTAGCAATTGTTTGGTAGCGTTGGCATCGACTACACCAGCCCTTGGAAGTAGAGTCTCTTTCAACGCTGCTCTTAAGAACTTGAGAGAAAGTAATCCTGGGCATTTTGGTATTGCGACCTGGTGACTTCTGATTGGACATCAATCAGCAAAGAGCTCGTCTCATTTAACGCCAAACCTACTTACAAATGGAGGATAAAGTAAATCGTTTACAAACGTAGATCCCGGTCTTGTGTATTCACTTCTACAGTTCATACACCTAATTGAACTCGTAGCTGATGTGGCAAGGATCTGCTCGTGAGGTCAGTACCTGGGCTTACCAAGCTTATCTAAGCAATACAAACCTGTTCCATAGCAGATGATGCCGGCGACATGCTTTTGAAGTCCGTTACAATCTTGTCCAAGAAGAATCGGGTAAGGCCCTGCAGCATGACATTGTATGACGAGCCGTGTGGATCTTCTTCAAGAAGACCGAGAGGTCCAGCTTGTGGATGGCTGCTCAAGGTCTTGAGCAAATTTGTCGCTTGACAAATGGAACCGTCGGCCTTTTGCAACATGTCGAAAAGGAAACCGAGCTCACACAACAAGCAAATATCACTAATGCAAGCTGTGGCCGCATGTTGCAGAGCCAAGTTCCGTATAAGCGGTGTAAAGTGCATAATTTGAAGAAGTGAGTTGGCGTATGAGTTTGAAATGTGAATTTCTAATCCTGAGTATCGCGACTTGTTGTAGTATCTAGAAGCTGCTGTTAGAATACGGACGCCTCAAGAGTTATGCGAAGAGGATGTTGGCTGCTTACCCAAAATCAAAGTCATCCACGCCGAACTTGCTGTATTTTATCTCCACATTTCGGTACATGACGGGTACGTCTGATTTCTTGCTTTCGATTTCATTATCAGCCACCGGACTAGAAATGTCATCCGTCCTATCGTCTACGCGCCCAGAGTCGGATTTGGCGGACTCTCGCGCCTTCTCGCTCAAGAACTTCGGCGCTTTGAGCCCGGAATTTGCACTTTTGTGGCTATTGCGTGTATCTTCCACCTGGTTTCTTCGAAAGCCACGTGTATTGCGACCGTAGGAGCCAAACTCCGTCGGCTTGAGACCTGCAAGGAATTGAGGGTCGAATCTTATAGGCGGAGCGCCAACATCTGATACCAAATCTGGCCAGGCAGACGCCAGAACCTCTCGGTAATATGGTAAGCCAACAGAGTTCAAGGGCCTTGATGAGGAAAGGGTCAGCTTATGAATCAACGAAGGGCAGTTCGTGGGTCCGGTTTGCAACTTACGTTTCTGGAGCCCATTCAATCTGTGCAGCGTGGTCCTCTGGACTCGAGAAATCCAGTGGTGTTGCGAGGTCCACAAAGTGCAGTTTTGACGGTGAACCCCAGAGATGAATATAACACTCAGCATCGGTCAACGCCATAGCTTCTCCAGACGGTGCAATCTCAAACATGCTGAGATATGACATGACGTTGGCTTGTCGCACATTGCTCGTGTTAGGATTCATCAGATCGACCACATGCATTTGACCAGACTGCGAGACGACGATGCTGGTGGTCAGCATTCTGGGATGCATGCGGACGTAGGCTGCCCCAGCAGGAAAGGGAATCGGCGGCATAGACGACATTTTCTTGATGTCAAATATATTTAAGAAAGGATCCAGCATGTATGTTTGGCCCTGTCGAAGAGAGTAGCCGCAAGTGACGATAAAGTCGTGCTGCGCGTCCATATCATTGATCAGCGCGGAATGTGCATTCCAGGATTTGACAACGGCAAAGGAGACTGGATCCAGGAGATTGACGTTGCCGTTCTTCGCTGCCGCGCATATGTATCTCCCTCGCTTCATGATTGAATATTGGTGTTCGGTTGCAACCTACACGGTGCCTATGTCAGCAGCAGACTACTTGCGTGTTAAAACGGCATCAATCGCAAGCAGACCTGTTTCACCACCTCGCCCTTATTAAGGTCGATGACTAGCATTGTATCTTGTAATCCGGCAACAATAATCTCCGCGGTCCCTTTCGAAGTAAAACTCATGCATCGCAGGTCTATCATGTCGTCATGTCTTTGCCAATATTAGGTCAGTCCCAATTCATTTCCGATGGATCCATCTGGATGGCGGCTGACGTATACCTAATATGCCATATAGGCGGTCCTCTTCTCTGTGCCATATGAACATCTTTCGAGCCCAAAATTATCAAGCCCTTGTCGTTGACTAGGATCTGTCGAACAGGTCCGTCAGCAGGCAAATGTGCCTTGAAAGAGGTGTATCGTTGCAGCTCGGAGCCAAGAAACGAGGTAACGCGGCCCTGCATCATATGTCAGGAACAAATAGGATCGTCTCACAGTTCAAGGTAGTAAAAGATCCTTCCTACATAGTCGTTTCCGGTCCAAAGAAGCTCTTGCGATGTGTCGAATGTCATGGTGGTTACCGGCGTTGGCATCGCGTGGACGCCAAGGGCCGGGAACGCAATGCGCGCGACCTGTGAGTAGAAACAGAAGGGTCAGCAACATCGTATAAGGGGTGCCATTATTTCGTTACTTAATCAACATTGCATGGCAAAGTTTCGATAAGCTGTAGATGGGCTGCCAGCAAATCTGATGTGTTCCACCGCTGTACTGACCTCGTCCCAGTCGCCGTCCATTGTTGCGGGCTTGTCATTCTCTTTGCAATTGAAACTTGAGAAACGACAATTCCCGACAAACAGAGGAGGGCATCAAAGGCACTGCGGAGCCTTCGAATCTCTATGCGACGGGCGAGACCGTTGTCGAACTTTGCGATGCGGATGTTGGTTTGTTCAGTCGACGCGCGCGGTCTCGGCTGCCAGTTGGATTGCACGGAGTACGCAGGAGGTAGTTAGGAGCTAATTAACTTGGCGGGGCAGATTTGGGTTCGCCGGTTCAACACTGGCCCCAAGCAAAATGTGCTGGCTGAGGTAGAGAAAGCTACCAGACAGTTTAACTGAGCCATTTCGTCCACATTGTCCAATTAACCCTTTTAATTCGAACGCCCACTATAGATATAATTAAAGCTTATTATTAATAAAATCTATTAACTAAATAGCTATTTAAGCTATATAATAATTTTTTTTTATAAAATTTTTTTATCTTATTTTTGGTCACTAAGGCATTATCTCTTGCGGAGTTAATGCCACCTCGATGGCTCAGTTAAACTGTCCCCCGCCTGACTCGTTAGACATCTTCTCTGCCTACCCTGGGGAGGGGGGGGCCCGTGGGGTTGGGTATATGCTTGTTTCATCTATTAAAATCTCCGGCACTTTACCCCGATGCTCTACGGAGTACGGAGTACATTTATCTGGTTAACTAGTCAAAAAATACTTCTCATCCTTTCTGTCCATCCCTTTCTGTGATAATGCAGCGGGAACATGGTAGGTTATCGTCTTTCTTTCTGATCTGCCACTGTTTCGGTACTTCCTGCATCATGATAATGCAACTAGGATGATATGTATACAAACGTTTTTCACGTGCGCCAAAACGAGACAAGCCTAGAACTTACTACGCTGCTCCTGACCGGATTCGAGCAATCTTCTGCTATATTACATCGGGTCTCAGAATGAAATGCTACTCAAGAGCAACAGATTTGGTGTATGATGAAAGTAACGGGCTGGGCATCTCTGTCCATCCGGGGAATGTCGACTATCTCGTCGCCGGCTGGCTCTAGCTCCACAGCCCATTTGGTTTTTGTTAAGTCACCAACCTCATCCCACAATCGCTGGAAGCTATCCTTGTCGTGGAGATAAGGTGATGCATTGCCGATAGATGACGCCCCTGGTCTGCTGGTGCCAATATGTCGGCCGTAGATGAAGGCATTCTTAGTGCCCTGCTTCAGGAAGCCGACGAGTCGCTTACCGATGTAAAGCTGCTGGGTCCAGTTGAACAGATGAAAGAAACTGCCGGCATATATGATTGTAACCTTTCGTGATAACTCGTCCAGTCGATGGTCATCCGGGTCGAGCATGTCACCGGCAACAAAAACGGCACCGAGGCTGTCTCGGTCCTGAAATAAGTCATATCCAATGTCTACAAATTCGGGCCGAACATCAGTTCCAAATAGCTGAGACCCCCGGACGCCATCGTGCCTCAGCTGACGAAGGACCTGTCCCACGCAACATCCCAGGTCCAGAAGAGCGTCGTTGGATCTGGGTACTGTGAGCCTGAACAGCACCTGCTGATAACAGGGATCGTCTTGCGCGGTAAGGCGCATAAACTTCCATCTCCCGACAGACGGGAACCGTGATATTTTCCATGCGTCCTCACGCTGAACAAAGGGGTCACAAACGTTAGCCATGTACATGACGATCATTGATGAACTATATGAGCAGCTTGAACATACTACGCGGAGCATGTGGGAGTTGACGTTCTCTGATGCTATTTTGCTATACTCTAGGAGTAAGTTGCGGATTGGGTCAAGGTCATCCGGTAAGTCTGGGATGTAAGACCAATTTTGCATGGCGAGGATGTCCATGCTGGACAAGTATGATGGATGGCGACGACGACGGAGCGTATGATGCCGTGCCGAGTTGCCTGCTCAAAGAGGCAGACTTCTAGAAAGAGACGACCATGGCCACTTTCTTATTGTTTATCGGAGTCGTCACAGCCTTGACCATAATTCGGTGCCTGGAAATGTATATGGCCCAAATACTCCTGCCTTGCGGCGAGGAGGACAAGCAACCGCCTGCGATGGCGGACAAGACTCGGGAAGTTTGCAAGGAACAGCGAGTAGCCCAGCCACATTGCACCACTTTCATAAAGTGGCAGACAACTTTATTTAGAAGATAGCCGGGAACCACCAACCAAACTGCCATGCGCGTCAGGGGTTTAGTCCCGAAATACGCGCGGCGAGGGCATTGTGGACGTCAAGAACAACAAGCCACAACCAATACGGAACCTGTTGCCGCACTCCGTGAAAAAGTTAGTTACTTCTGTACTCCGTACTTAAAGTATGGAGACCTTTTGTCCCCACTTGAGAGCAGGACGTCCCGGAGTACGGAGCACTTGATCTGGCTGTTAGTTACTCAGCAATGTTGGAACGCACGTGCCGATATTTTGCCGTTGGCCCCCGAAAAATTCTTCCACCTCCGTGCTCAAATCTCAAGGGCGTTCAAACCACCTACAAGCTACCACGGCGCCGAGTTCTTCCTATTCCGTTGACTGCGCGCAACGGGGCCATCGCATTTATCATCCTCCGACCCAGAAACGCTATTGGAGTTGTAAGTTGTTTGCATCCCTACCTCCTTGCTGGTAACAACATATCAACCGTCAGCCATGGACAACGCCGCGTGCTGATGCGCTGCAAATTGGATATTGCTATCATGTGGTGGTGGAAGCTTGCTGGTCGCGCGACCATGCTAACAATGCCTTCAATTCAGTTCACTTAGACACGCCTATCCGACGCAGACACCCAGTTCCGTGTATATGCCTATGCGTTCGTGCTTCCGGGTGTAGATCTTCTAATTGATATTTTTATCGTCGCGCTCCTCTGATTTGTACTCGGAAATTTGTTCCTGCGTTATTTCTCCCCGTCGCCAACCACCGTCAACCAACCCCTTCCCCTTCGGTCGATCCTGTCGCGGCGCCTCCTTTAATCCAACAACCCCCCCCCCCCCCCCTCACGTATCGCATCAACATGGGCCCAGGTCCGGAAGGCGATGAAGATGAACCCTCGGGACTGACGTATCCTTCTCCTGGAGCGGAAGCAATCGATTCGGGCCCCTTCTACCACTCTAATGCACGGGACGGCACTGTCGAGCATCATCAAGAACAAACCGAGCACCAGGTCCCCGAAGAGATGCAAGTACAGGCGCATGAGCAAGATAATGAACAGGCGCAAATAGCATCCCAACAACCAACTTCGCCTCACCATCATGTCTCCCGACCGTCAAATCTAGAAGAGCTTCAATTGGCTGCTCAGTTAGGGCAAGGCTTGGCTGGCACTCATATCATGCCAACTACGGATCCAAATATGAATACGGAAGATCCAAACCTGCGCAACATCATGACGCACCCACCCTCGGAGCCCGATCAGCATAATGCAACGGCATATGTCCAGGAGGCCCCTACGACCGATCACATGGTTCAGCATCAGATGCCAGTTCCTGTTGGCCCTATGCCCCCACAATACTCCATGGGAGACGGAATTCCTCCTCGTAAGAGGTCTAAAGTGTCGCGTGCATGTGATGAGTGCAGGAGAAAGAAGATCAAGTGTGATGCGCAATCCGATACTGGCGAGGCACCTTGTTCGAGCTGCGCGCGATCCAATACCCAGTGCTTATTTAGCAGAGTACCACAGAAGCGTGGACCGAGCAAAGGGTACGAGGATGCAATCGTTTTAGATTTGATTCACCGTAATTGACGTAGGGCATAGGTACATCAAAGAACTTGCGGACCGGATCCATAGTATCGAAAATAAGCTGGAGTCTGACGGCAACCTCAGCCAAGATGACATCGACAAGCTCTTTGCGACAGACCGATCACGACATAGCAATGGGCCCGAAGATTCTACGCGGAAAAGACCATTCTCGAGTATATCTACGGGCGAATTTACCACACCCAATAGCGTTCGACAAGCGCCGTGGGGCTCGGAACCACGATCTGTTCAGCTAACGTCGGCGGCTGCGGAGACATTCGGCCAGGATTACAACAACAACAACACTTCGTTGGCGCCTCAACCAACCGCAGTTAAGGCTGATGATACCCTGTTGAAGCAGCCAGCCGAAGTCCCTGACATTCCCATGGAAGATGGAGAAGATATTTTGGAGATCGATGATCAAGCTTACCACGAGTACGTGTCTCATCACTGACACCCCTTATGTCGCCTCTTGAGGTCGCGCGCTAATCGTAGTCTCTAGTTTTCTCACGTCAGTTCAGCCGGTATATCCAATATTGCCAATTGACAAGTCCAAGTTGCAGTCGCTACTTTCTCGAGCATCCGCTGCAGTAAGGACTGCATTCAATTTCACCTTGCCCTCTGTCGGCCAGATATCTTCCGGTAATATGAAAGTTGCCAGCTCGGTCCTTCATGAATGGGAGAGCAGCAGCGACGTTCCACACGACCGTGCGACAGACATTGTACACGCCCAGACTCTATTAATGTTAATCATTGACGCTGATTGGAGATCGTCTACGACTCTCCCTTTTCTCCTTGCCCGAGGCGTTGCACTTGCCAACACCATGAAACTCTGGAAGTTGTCGACCATAGAATATAGTGCTGAGCCGGACTCTGACGAGCATATTTGCGTGCGACTTTGGTGGTCTTTGGTACTGATGGATCGATGGCACGCGGCTGGAACCGGCCACCCACCTCAAATACCGGAAAGAAGTGCCATCATCCCCGCCGGACTTGAGAACACCATTGGGGAGGTCACATTTTACCTACTTCGTAAGCAAAGCCCTGACACTCTTGTCGAGATTCTTCTCGTAAATCCACCTTTGTTGCAAATCTGACAGACTAATACAGGACTATCAAAACTCTTGAACCGGATCTCATTCGTCATTTCAACCCTGCAAGCCGGCGCAACCGCCGCTGACCCTTCCATGGCAGCAATTTTGACGGATTACATCGAGAACTACCGAGAAGACTTGCCCGCGCATGTCGATGCGGCAGCCTATCCTATGATTCATCTAGCGTACTGGCATTGTCGCCTCCTCGTCACTCTACTCACACCCGGTGTCACACCCAAGGAAATCATATGGCCTACAAAGGAGCTTGCCCATTTATTGTCCGTAAGCGCTCAAGTGAAGAGCCCGTTGATCAACCACTTTGTCGCGCTTGCGACTATGGCCTTGGGGGAGCTGATTAGGGCTGATGCTACTCGGGAGGAGATTACTGAAATCGTCAAGGACATCAGCGAGAAGCCAAGTGGAGGCCACTGGGACAATGTTCGGGATAAGCTCGCCGAACTATTAAGACCAATATCTTCATCTGGCGTCGAAATGGCAGCCAGTCAAGGACTGCAGCACCTGGCTGATTTGGCAACAGCGCACGAAGTCGGTGCCGGAGGAGAAGAGGCACCGTTGGGGTCGACCACCCTTGCTGCAGGATATCTGGAAGCTGCATCATAGTATCGGTATTTGGGGGGAAACAACGACACGATAAGATACGGAGTAGCAAGTGCAAGGCTGCCCTTTTGCGTGGCACTAGATGAATGGCATATGTTTAACGGGTTGGGCTTTGGCGTGCTAGGGGCGGTAATCTTGTCTTTTGTCACTGTATGATATTGGAGTTGAGCGGCCAAAACCTGAATCTTTGCTACTTCCCAAGTTGGAGATGTTTCAAAACAATAATGATATCAATCAGCAGCAGCAGCGCAGCGGAGCGGTTTGTTGCATCGAGAGTCCATTTCTTTCCTGTCAAGCCACGTCCATTCATTTTTTCTCACATTGAAGTTATCGGTAGACGCTGGCTGGTGATGAAGCAGACGCCCTGCGTAGCGTTTGGGAGCTGAGATGTCTTTGCCCGGACCTTGTCACATCATCATCATCTTTGTGCGCCTGCCGTGCTGCTGTGCAGCCATGCATCATGGTATCTCTATGTACGGAATACGTGTTCCGTCCTACATCCCCAATACACGACCTGCACAGAGTAGCAATCCCCAAAACGTCATATTCATGTCATCATCATCTCATGGCATCTGACCGAATGGGACTCTGGGCAGTCGACTAACTAATAAGAACATACGGAGTAGAAAGTAGCTACCTACCTAGGTGGACAGGTACGTATATACGACAGACTACCTACAGGACCCCAGAGACGCAACTCCTCCGTTCTGCGTACTAGGATGTGAATGTGCCCCGTATCGTTGTACGGAGCGAGCGACAACAAGGGAGAAAGGGGGGGGGGGGAGCCAGCCCGCCGTTCATGCTATAAAAGGGTAGCGATATGTGCTGGGGACCCTCCCCCCATAGCTATTTTAACGTGTTTTTAAGTGTTGGCATGACTTGGAAATCTACGGAGTAGAGTGAGACATAACGACTAGTCTGGTCGTTAACACTTGCTTATTGTGTCTGTGCGCTGGTCCTGGTCCTGGTGCTTGTCGTGCTTGGTGCTCCCCGTTCGTTCGATGCGAGGGGGGGTTATGGGCAAAAACGAGGAGTCCTCGAGATAGACAGGACAGGGGTACTTCGTGCTCCGTACGAACCTCTGTACGGAGTAGCTACGGAGCCACTGCAGTAGGTGTGCGGGAGCAACTACGGAGCACAATAGGTCCATCGGCATCCCATCGTGGAACTGTCTCACAATGCTTGACGCCCCAAACCGCAAACAGCCTGCTTCTAGAAAGAAGGCTGATGTTGCAGTTTCGGCGATTGCCGTGCCACCACCACCACCACCACCACCGGCCGGCCCAGGCCCATCCATGCCTGGGCAGAAACCAAAAAAAAAAACCCCCCAAAAAAAAACCAAGGAACTTAATATTTTTTTGGGGTAAAAAAATCAGGGGTCTTGGTATAGTCGCTGACGAGGGCGAGAAGCACCGTCACTGTGAAGTATGTACTCCGCACGGAGTAGCTTACTTACAAGGCCATGAGACACTGGACGTGGGGATTGAAACGACCTGTTCACAACGGTCTTTGACGTGACTTGGGTAGTTACTTGGTCAATGAACCGAACACGACATACGGGTACCTAGTTCGTTGCTCTCCCGTATTGTAAACCGTATTGTGTAGGCAGCGCATGTCGTTTGCATGCACGTTATTGCCCGGTCAGGGATCTCCTCTCCCCTCCTCTTCTCCCCCCTGGCGAGAGTCATGGCTCTCGTCAAAAGGGTGCCATTCCCATCGCCGCGGTGGGTTGGATTTTGTCAGGTTGGGTTAGGTATGGTATAGTAGGGCATGGTAACTAAGGCACGGAGGGCATGCGTGATCTGTCCAGCAGTCACTTGTTTTCGTCCCTCCTCAGGACGCTCGTATACTAGTACTATGTAAGTGCGTGCAATACTACCATAGATTGCCACCGAAAAAGACACCGATCCCAGCTTGCCCGCGGCATCTACGATATATATATAGA